>BMAV01014832.1:0-35658 GCA_019973955.1 Trichonephila inaurata madagascariensis
CATTGATGTAAATTAAATGATTCAATATGAAACAGAAAGTATATATTAGTTGCAATTATGCTATTCAAGAAGTTGGAATTTTTCTAAATTCTTCAAGAATTAACCCAATTTGAACTCTCAATTTCTTTTATCGACTCCACCTTTAAATGTTTTAATTTATTTTGCACTTTCCTTTTTATGTATGGGCATAAAACAATGAGGAATCGAAAATACACTCTGTCACAAAAAATACATACATCCAGAAGGAAACGAGCTACTATCATGAAACTTAACTGTATGCAGTGTATGAGGATTTTAGAAAATGTTTACAAATTCAGATGAACAGATTGTTTAATTAAGAAGATATGGAGTGTTAAAATGTGTTGCAAATCAAAAGGTTGTAAATCCACCTCTGGCAGAGCTATACAAGCCAAAACACGGCATTGTACTGTATCAGTGACTTCAAATATAAGATCCCACACTACCATACAATACTGCAACCACTGACATCCTTTTTTCATGTAATTCACGAAAAAAAGTCGTACATACTGCCATCCAAAAGTTAAGATACTACCTATTTTTAGAGTCTTATTTAAAAATGAAAAACTTAGAAACAAGAAATTTGGGAGAAATGTGACACAATAAAACCTTCTCTAAGTCCTATTTCCTCCAAATCTCTTGTCTCTATGCGACTCAAAAATCTGTGCATATTTAACACAAACATGATTTACATGAAAAAAGTAGCAGAGAAGACCATTCTCTCAGAAAATAGGAGTTTTATGCAGAAAAAGTCAAATAGAAACATTACAAAAAATTGGTTCTGATAAGGAATGTGTTAACTATTAACTGCACTGAAATTGTCAACATCAATTTTCCAAACCTATTATGATATAGGATACTGAAATGGGAAGCTAAAAATGCACACACAATAACCTTTGTCCCAGCTTATGTAATGACTTACAGGAAGAATTAAGGCAGCAATGTGTATGTTAAAGTAATTCCAAATATGCTTTGCTGGATTCAGGTCTGGAAATAAATTCGATTAATCTTGGAATGGAATGGTCTATTACTAGACCATTCTATATAAACTGTGGTCTACAACATAGTACTCAACAAATGCAGCTCGGGGAAGACGCACGTTATCCATACGAATGAATTCATTGCCAATAGCGGAGGCTAATTCAAGTCAAATATCCGGATATCCGGTATAGTGGTTAGCGACGCTGAATGCTCTGACGTAGAGCCTTGGCTCGAATCCCGGAGGACGTTTGAAAATGTATAGTGCCTTTGCGGCATGGGGCTACTCTAAATAGCCATCAAGTCGCAAGTCCTCTCGTGAGTTTGGTGGAAGGGAAAGTAAGGTGGGAGGCATCTGAGCCCTCCAAGTATTCTACTTCAAAATTGGGGTGAAAACAATCTAAATCTTACTGTCACCTGAGGGGTGCTCAAGGCTACAGGCGTACATCTTGCCCCTTGCCATGATGAATTTTGTGGTCCTGGATCTGACGCAATCGTGAAGAAACAAAAACAATAAAAATCAACGAAAACTATTTTCTTTTCAAATGGGTAGTGGATACGTATTTCAATGGTAATGTCCTAATATTTAGAAATGAATTCTAAAAAAATGTTTCGAAGGTAACTATAACTCTTTTGTTATGTAAAATAAAGACTCGGGTATAGTAGTAGAATATTTTTCATCTTGAAATGCATATAAGTTATAAAAATGATATAAAATAAAAAAAAAAATCCGAATATCGACTTCCCATCTTGTGCAGACTCAAGCCACTGAAGTATAAATGACATGGAATTGAAAAGTTGGTAGACTGTTCTAATATTTCAGAAATAATGGCGCTCACTATTAATATGCTGTCGAGAAGTTTTATTTCTGTATCCGGAACAATATTATACAAAAATATCTGAAAAAAAGTATTCCTATTCTTAAAGAAGTACATTACATTTTCCTGTCATACATATTCCAAGAAATTTATGAAATATATTGGGCATATCTAGATTCCATACTTCCATCTGTCTATTTTTGTAAAGTTGAAAATCAATTTCAGAATATTTCACTGAGTATACTCAACGTAGTATAGTTAAATGTGCATATTTACAATAGTTATTCAGAATGGTGTTGAAAAGATAAAATTTATTCTGAACATAAAATGTATATGCGCTTAAAATATTTACTTTACAATTTTGAATAAAAACCGATAAGCGATTCTATTAAATAAATCAAATATTTGCAATATATATGCTTTAAATCCGCTTTAGGAATAGCACAAATTCTATTAAAACTATTTGACAAATATTTCTTACTTTTTATGGCAGTTAACTTGTATCAAAGAGCGTGGGTTATAGGTTTTACTATACGTAGATCTTTTCATTAAAATTATTGTATTTTGCAATAAACTACGCTAAGGAACCAGTCCAGAGTGAGTAGTTATGGAAGATGTTTGATAAATTAAGATAACCATATTTGAGAATTTTAAGAGACCAAAAAAACCAATAAATATATATATAAATTAAATAAAAACCAAATTCAGAGTACATATACGCAGTACTAAAAATTATTCTGCTGGCGAGAATTTAGGATATGTGTGAAAAAAAGGTGAATCTCATTAGAACGTTGAGTGATTTGATCTGCCAAAGCTTTATGGCTTAAGATTTATCTTCGCATTTTTCTGATTTACTTATGCCCACTTTTTGTACCATACCAATACGAATTCATAAGGTCGCCAATTAACATGATATTTAATATCTAAGAATGGATTTAGTACTTTTTAAATTTATTTATTACTTTTTAAAAGCTCTTCATTTTAATTACATTTCTCTCAGAAGAAAAATTTAAATGCATGTGAAACATCTAAAATATTCTTTGTGTTTCAAATTTTTACTGTCTCTTTACAGCTTAGTGATTATGGTTGTAGACTCGTGGTAGAGGAAATTTTATTTCAGCTGTGAAATTCAATACTGATTCCCTTAAAAACCTGTCGTGTAGCGTGAATGATTCACACACACACACACACACACACACACACACACACACACACACACACACACACACACACACACACACACACACACACACACACACACACACACACACACACACACACACACACACACACACACACACACACATTAAACCTTTTAAGGTTCAAAGTTCTCACTTTGAAGTGATATGGAAGGTAGGAAGTAGTAGCGAATCGGGTATCATCCTCGTCAATAGATTGTGGTTAAAAATTAAGTGTTACGTCACTTATTGATTTCGCATGACATTTAAAGGGGTACTGTAAGAATAAATCAATCTCATTCTATAGCAAAGGATTTTTTTGTATTGATGCTTATTAAATTTTGCTTTAGTAAAGGCAGATGTGAAGACTTGAAATTTATTTTTTCCCAGCGACTTACAATATATTGGATAAAAATAGAACAACAAAATACATGTTAATTACAATTTTATATTTTAAGCAATGAGTATGAACAGTTGTATAATTTGTACAGTGGGAGGTTCCGCCATTAGGTGGACAAGGGTACCTAATCCCATGTTATATCTTAATTAAATGTCACAAAATTTCGAAAAATATATTTTTTGTAAAATAATGAAATAATAAAATTTCAAATTTGAATTTCTTTGATAATTTGCATATTTAAAAATTTCGCTATCGAAAATGTTTTGAAAATTTCTTTCACCCCGCTATTGAAAGTACTTCAAAAATTTTCTTCTCTATTAAAATTTAAAACCATGCCTCAAACTTTCAGTATTTGCCCCCAATTTTTTCAAACTAATTTTTTCAGGCTCCTCCCCCATAAAAAACTTTTATTGGGCAATAAAAATCACTTTGACGGTAAAACTACTATATGAATTTTAATTATTAACCGTACAAATTACCAAGATAAATATTAAATTTTGTATATGTTACTTTTAAGTAATAGATATTTTAAGTATATATTGTATGAAATAAAAGTAATAGGATAGTTATTAGATTAGAATAGTAGATAATAAGAAAAGTAATATGTTGTTAGAATTGATAAATTAATTATCAATTATATATATATAGATTATGCAGTACTGATACATTTATAAGTACGAGTATTGTATTTTATATTAGCAAGAATGCATGTATATTTTATCTTTTATTATGTCAGAATGTATTTTGTTTTGCTCTTTCTTTCAATAAATTAATATATTTTTAAAGTAATTTTTCATTTTAAACTATTTGATATGCTCACGCCCTCCACGAACTGTTATCACTCCCCCTATTGCCAGAATGAGCATTAAGTCGATCGCGATCGACCGATAGACCGACAAGACATTTTGTTGTGACCGCCTTCACTAAGATCTAATAATCATTCCATCAAACGAAAGTCCAGAAATATCTTATTTATTCGAATCTAAGCCGCCATCGATTGTAAGCCCCGACCCAAATTCTCAAAATTTTTTTTTTAAAATTGAAAAATAGTCCGGAAGGGTTTATCGTTTTTTAAAAAATTAAAATAAATTTAAAAAAGGGAAAAATAATTAGAGGTTTTTTTTATTATTATAAAAATTTTAAATAATGCATTAAAATTAATTTCCAAATACCCTGTATCTAAAAACCGTAACGTCTCCGGACGATGGTACCTTTTTTTTTAATGTTTTAATTCTGGTTTTGGATCCATAGATCACGGGTTCTAATCAAAAACCAATCCATCAATTTTTTTTCCCCTTTGATTCAAGCCATGCCCGTTTTTTATTAGCATTAACAATAGGAAAAAAAATGCGGCAGATTCGGGAATCGATATTTTTAAAAAAAACGAAGCGAAAAAATCATCATAAAAAAAATTCCCTTGAATAGAAAATACCCGCTATTTCAAGTAATTTTACGGAAAATAGTAAAATGTTTTGGTTCAGGAAAAAGTTCGCTAAACAAAAAAATTCGTAAAAAGAGGGTTTGTAAATAGGGCCGACTTTATTTATACTTTTTTTTTAGCTCACTACGCCTACACCAACGGTTGGACCGCAACACCTTGACAAAATTAGAAGTAACCCGCGTACCCTGGAAAAGTCTGTCCACCCCTGCCCTAGGGTGTGTATGCCCCACAGTTTGAGAACCACTGGATTAAGCTGCCCTCGTCGATTTTATTTATTTAATGCTTAAATGTGAATAAAAAGTTGAAAAAAATTATTTAGGAAAGAAATTGTGATTATAAAGAAAGAATGATTTTTAAACAAATTTCAAAATCAAAAGAAAAAAAGTTAAGAAAAATTAATTAAACATTCAAAAAGTTATTGATATGTTTCCAAAATATCTTACGTTTATAATATACATGCATTCTACAATATTTTTTAAAGACTTTTGTGCTGAAGATGAAAAAGAATATTGATATTTTCATTTTAAATCCCGGTGCCTTTTAACAAATGTTGAACGACGGGCATAATGTATTGTGGTGCTCAAAAGAAATATTTTGATGATAGTTCTTGTTTTTTGTGATGTTTATGATATTGGAAGAAATCGTATTTAGAAAGGTACTCATCTTATTCTTTCAGTTTTACTGAAAAACAAAATTTAAGGTAATCTTCAGATTAGCGGTTTCCGTATCGTAACAAATCAAAAGTTTGTTTCTATCGTTTCCTCCCTGTTAGGAATTTTGTTTGAACGCTGACTCATCCCAAAATAACTTATTTTAAACATTTAGAAACAAAGTGGCAGAGACAATAAATGCATTCGATAAAAGACTCATTGAATTAATTTATAATAATCTAGCTAATATACTCGTTCTTCGCACGGGTCAATTGAAGAATTAAACAATACAGATTCAAGGATAAAGAAGTTTTTAACGAGTTAATTTTACGTGAATTGCAAATTAAACAAACAAACAGAAAAGCTTTTTGCATATTTCAGCTCAACAACAACAAAAATATTTGTTACATTTTAATTCTGTAGACCTAATAGCTAATAAAAAGGATTTTTTTAGTTATAACGCCCCGTAACTCTCTTGTGGGTCGATTTTTGAAAACACCTTCCTAAGCTGATCTCTTTTCGCAAAAAATTAACACATTGCTACAAATTTTGTGTTATGGACGTTTAAAAAAGTGTAAATAATTTATATCTGGATGTGTAATACGTTAATATTACTTTCTGTTGTATTTATTTTATGTTAAAATTGTAATATTCGCAAGCAACGCCGTTCCTCACATTAAAATGGGGATTCAATGGAAATATAGCGAAATGTTGGCGATCGATGCATGTTGGCAACTTGACTATTCATTTTATGGTGCAGAAGCCGAAATGCTGTAGCGCCACTTGGTGGGGAGCTGCAAAAAAGAGAACGGCACAAAAACCTTCTCCACAAAAAAATACATATATCCCTGCCAATTTTCATAGTGAATGGTTGAACGGTGTTGGAATGAAGTGATTTCACATGCACAAACATATATATATATATATATATATTTATACGATCAGTAACTGCTGGAAACAAATTAAATGTTAGTTCTATTATTACAAAGTACATCCCTTTTCGTTATAGTACCTTTATATTGTACTAATAAATAACCATAATTTTATCATATGTTTACCAAATTCATTTCCATTTGAAGTTTTTCAAATGACTGACGATTGATTATATTAACTAATCTGTTGATAATGTAAAATCCGACGTATAACGCGCACCTATACTTTCAAGCTGCAATTTTTGATTTTTAGGTATATTCGCTGTATAACGCACAACCTTTTTTTTACGAAGGTACCTGAAATGTACGTGTGCAATTGTATTATATTTTGAAGTAATTTATTTTGGAGGTATTATACCAAGATTTTTAAAAAAATTGTATACCTTTACAATTACAACCCTTTAAATTTATAAGGCATGTAGTTTCTTTTAAATAAACAGTGTTTCGATCTATAAAGAATTGTATTTATTTTTTTTCTGCTCAACTCCTTTTTTTATTTTTGAAGCTATCATTTTTATACCCGGCGTATAAAGCGCAACCATAAATTTCGATCTTATTTTTTATATTAAAAGTGTACGTTATACGCCGGATTTTACGATAGTTTGATTGTATTTGTTTGGATGGAATTATATTTTTTTAGTAATCAGATTGTATATTTTTATTATCATTCAAAGTATATTTTTATTTTTATTTAAACTGTATTTTTAATATTATTCAAGTTGCATTTTTATTATACATGTGCTTTGTATGGTTATTTATACACCATATTTAGTTTCTATTCAATTCTTGTTATTATTTACAATTTCTGTTTTACATGTTGAGACATAACCATCCTGTGATGACCATGTCTTGCCGGTTCCGCGTAAGCTAGAGGTGTGGGATTATCAAAATGATGAGACATAATTCTTAATACAACTTTTATTAAGAATAACTTATATTCTTAAATTTAATTTTGACAATTTTTAAATTAAAAGTGAGAATCAAGCCCAAATTAAATCCCCGTATTTAAGTCGATCACGCAACTAGATCTCTACCCCAAATTATCATAAATATTCCCATTCCTCTAATTACTTATATCCAATATTACCTTTTTCAGTTCTGGTTCCTGACCTAAAGAATATTATCTATAAATCCTTATATATGAAGATTCTTTATCCGCAATGCACTAATTCTAGATCCTCAAGATTTCCACTAAGCTTTGTCACGCTATCGATCAGAATAATTCCACAATACTATCTCTGAGCTCAACGCTATATCTAAGCTTGCCACGATATCCTTTATAGTATATCTCATTTACATGTTACTTCGTTTATCTTCTTGGTATTGGGTTGGAAAGGTTTTGCCATTAATCGTGGCCGTCAAAGAACATAGGAGTCATGTTAATCAGAAAGGCGCGAGAGACGTCACAATGTATTTTGTGTAAAATAATTAGTTTTAATTTCATGCCGTTCCCACACACCAACGCCATGACGTCTTTTTTTTGGCGATGTCAACATTTTGTTTGAGTTTTTGGTAAATAATCTTTTAGAATTTTCGTTAAGTTGGGTTTCCCTTCTTTAAATAGAGGTTCATGCCGCATAAAGCGTGGCATATGTTTAAATTTTTTGGGCGCAAAATTAAAGTTGTTAAGTTTTGGCAAAGTCATCATTTGGACGTTTTGGGGGGATTAAACAGTTGAACCTTCATATAACGAACCCTTATTGTAATTTTTCAAAGGAATTTTTTCGGAACCAAGAACTTTTCACGATTTTCGCCAAAAATTTAAACCCCTCCCAAAATGAAGTTTTTCAGATAACTTTTTTTTGTGATTCAATTTTTCGTCTACCTATTTTAAAGTATTTCAAGTTGTTCTCCCTTTTAAAACATTTTTTGGAGCCATAAATCTTTAATTGGTATTATTAGGTACCCAACTCGCTGAGAGCAGTAGAATTCTGGGCATCTCCTCCAAGAAGTACAATATTTAACCCCCAGTGTGCAGTTCACTAGAAACATTTTCGATATCCCCTTTCACCCTCAGTGTAGTTCTCTCATGTCACCGTGTCTCTGAACTAGTTTCCGTTCATTTGTAGTGTTGATCAGTCGCCCTGGCAAATCCATTTCTTGTAGCTCGAAAATGTCAAAACCTATGTGCTTGAGCTTCAAAGAAAAAACAAATAATTCTGCAAGTGGTGGATAAAGGTGTCAAGAAATTTTCCTTGCTGATTTTCTTTCTTTTTTTGATAGGTAAGATATATAAAATAAATAAATATTTATTTACAAGAAGATATGAATAATTGCTTTTTTTAATATACAGTGTTTATGAATTTAAAATTTGTTTTACGTGGTTTCTAAAGAAAATTGAAAGATGAACCTCTATATAACGAATTTTCCGTATTACGAACTTTTTTCGGGATTCAGCGACTTCATTATATAGAGGTTCGACTGTAAATTGATTCTTTAGATATCAAAAATAAATAAAGAACATTTAATTTAAGCATTCAAATCGTTGTTGTTGTTCCACCAAAGGTCTTATTTTCAATTTAACGAGTAATGTGCACATTATATAAGTAATTCCCAGATTACGTATGTAATTTGAGAAATGAAACTATTTCCCGCACTAACGAATCACCCTAGTTAATATGCAGATTGTGACGTCTCTCGTGTTCTTCTTCTAACATAACTCCTACTTTCTTTGACGGCCACGATTAATGGCAAAACTTTTCCAACCCAATACCAAGAAGAGAAACAGGGCGAAAATGCAAATAAGATATACTTTAAAAAGGATAGAGGGTTTAGTGAGATTGGACGGCAATCTTAGAGATAACTTAGTGCAGAACAGTTCGGAACAAGTGTTAGACGACCTACAACCAAGGAAGAAGGATACGCTCATCTTCATTAAAAATATTAATTATAAGAAAGATTAATAGGGCCTGAGTATTCTTATCTATAAGTAGCAGAATAAGAGAGTCTTCAACCAAGGTAGGAGGGTTACTCAATAAAAGGTAATATTTTGTATAGGAAGTTAGATTAGGCAGATAATTAAATATAATTAAGATAAGTGATCTAGTTGTGGATCTGACTTGAATATTCAGGGTTAATTTGTGGCTTATTCTCACTTAAAGAAAGTTATTTAGAATTAAGTAATTTAAGTTATTCTTAATAAAAGTTGTGTTAAGAATTACAAAATGTCTCATCTTTTAGATAATCCCACACCTCTAGCTTACGCGGATCCTACACGACATAGCTATCGCAGGATGGCTATGTCACAAGATTACTTAACTAATCTACAGATTAACTGATTTCCGAACTTTAGTGGTAACGTACTCACTGTATTGGTTTCTTTGTATTTTGTTAAAGTTGAGTATAAGGAAAGAAATAACAATAATTCGATACAATAGATATTAGATAGTATATTGTGTACATCAAATAATAATAATAACATTAAACACAAGACTATTATTGTTTAGCTAAGTATGAGTTTTTCGCATTAAGCTAAAATTATAAATTCATTTGGATCTCATAAACTTAACCTAGGATCTCTAAAATCAATTCCATAGAATTATTCTATTTTTAACTTTCTTGTTTTCGTTAATCTCAAGGTTAAGAGAGTAAAAATTCATTGTTCATTTTACTACGAACCAGCATGCAAAAAAATATTGCGTAAAAATTATGTAAAAAAGAAAACCGTTTCCTTTGTATTTTCTTGAAACGTGTCATGAAAGTTTGCCACACCTATTTTTCTTGCATATAACTTCTTAGACACGAGATTTATTTTTAATGATATCGCTTTTATGTCATGTTTTTAAAGAAATATTGTCATGTTCTTGTCGTGTGTATGTTTGTTATAAATAAAATAACTCAAATCATACGTTGAGACTTTTTTTCATACTTTAAAAGAGAAAATATCAAACTCAATACATTTAAAGTAGCAATGATTAAATATATTAAAGTGCTTGAGAATGTTCCTTTATTATTCTTCCTTATGAATTTGATTTTAAACCCAAAGAATTCAATAAATAGTTCTAAATTTGTACTTTTCATTTTTAGTTAAATATATATTTTTAGTGAATTTTGAGATCTAAATAATTCAACATAAATCCTAAAAGCTTCCCACGTCAATATTTAAAGCAATGCACAATTTTATTTTTGTGGAATCAACGAAATTATATTGTGTAGTTTTATTTCATGTAATATATATATATTATCGAATAAGCCTTTAGATTTATTTTTATGCAATGCTGAACAAACCATAAAATAGCTTGGATTTAACTTTTTTATCCTGTCTATTTTATTTTTTCCTCAATATTTTGTTTTACTTCAAAAGTATTATCGATTTTTATAATATTGTTGAATTTTGAAATAATAGAACGAGAAAAATTCATTTATGGATATTTTAATGTTAAGGCAATTTCGATTATTTCTGAACTTTTATTTTATGATAGTAATTTTCTCAAAAACATCCCCATCGATTGAATGTGATTCGAAATTAAGACCATATTATTGAACTGTGGTGTTGTGAATCTATGAGAAAATCCACTTTTGCCCGAATGAAACAGTAAAATAAATTCTCTCTCATCTTTGTATAAATATCTTGCTAATGAGTTTCATTTCACTTTCCATGGAATTTTTATACTGCAGAAAGATTCTTCGTCTTTTGATACCAGTTGAACCTTTCTTGTAGGGAATTTTCAAAAGATATTTGATTTTATTATTCATCATTAATTTCATTTGATTTCATTATACATCATTAATTTCAATTGATTTCATTATTCATCATTAATTTCATTTGATTTCATTATTTATCATTAATTTCATTTGATTTCATTATTCATCATTAATTTCACTGTTCATCATTAATTTCAATGTTCATCATTAATTTCACTGCTTATCCTTAATTTCACTGCTTATCATTAATCTCATTTGATTTCTTTACTCATTATTAATTTCATTTGATTTCATTAGTCATCATTAATTTTGTTTGTGTTTTCATTTTTCATCATAGATTTCACCCTATTATTTATCAATAGTAAGATTTGTTATTAAAGCATTTACGTTTCTGAAAATAAGATAATGTGAAAAAATTTTGCAGTACATGCATGGATTCATAGTAGTTTATGCGATATTTTATCAAATAGTTTTGCTAATAATGAGTATGTAGCTACCCCTTCCTGCCACAAAAGGCAAAAAATAACAGGACAGGAATAAAGGCCCTTGATGATTAACCCGAATAGGTATTCCTTTTCGTCCCAGTCGTCTAAGGCATGCACGGCGTGGCTGAGAACTCGAATGTGACGTCACATCATTTTATTTGTGTCAATTTAAAACAATCATGTATTTAAAATCCTTCATATCTGAGAATAATTTAAAAAATTTACTTTGCTTATTGTTTTATTAAACCCTAGTGAAGTTATATCTAAAAATCCCTACACGCGGCTAATCTAATAATCCTATCAGAATTTGCATTGTTTATATTATTTACCAGGTACTAGTTTTGGAATTGGATCGAATTGGACTTTCTTAATAAATTGATTTTTTCTTTAACGAAGGAAATGAAAATTCATTCAGCATTACGGTACAGGAGAAAAGGAATATTGAACGCATTTTATACTAGAAAAAAGTGATCAAATAAAATAAAAGCTTATTTCTTAAAAAATAAAAAAAATGTTTCCCTTTCAAGCTTATATTCTTTAACAAGGTGCAAAGACAGTATTAAAATTTATATTGATAAAATATTTGTGAAAGTTTTGAGATATAGGTTTAAATTTAAATGTTTCTATTTTATGTTATTTATTATCATTTAAAATTTTTAAAAATAACCAATTTGACAAAAAAATAATGTTAATTAAATTAAAGGACATTTTTAAATAAAATTCTCTCTCCTGAATCATACGAAATAACTTATTTGGTCCTTTGATGAGAGCACTGATGCATCTCATTTTGCTCAGGAAATTCAAATAAACTTAAAATGTTACTGAACTATCTTTACGAGCAGGGTTGATTTACACATCTGCCAATTAGGCTAAAGGATTAATTTAGCACCCCTTTACCTATAAAATTTTAGTTTATATTATTCAGAGAAATATTGACGATTTTTTTTTTCAAAATAATTCATTACAAATTTAAATTTTGAAATTGAAAAACATGATTATTTGCTTGATTATTAATTCTTGACAACGCTCGAGATCATGATCTTCTTTAGTCAAATGATAAATATAAACCCATTTACAAAATACATTTATGAAGCATAACATGGATTTCAATTTAGATGAATAACGCGTATCATATTTTAAAATAAATTAATTTCATCTGAATAAATATTAATACTTAGAATTTAATAAATATTTTATGTATTAGATTCCAAACTAAATTAGATTTAAAAACTAAACTTGCTGACATAAAGGAAAAAGTTAATGAAATATCGATTGATACGTCGGAAATATATAAAAGAAAATATTTTTTTGGCTATTTGTATTTCTCGAGCTCTTAAAATAAAAGGCAGTAATTATAATTTGTTATTATTCTTGATGAATTAAATGGGCATTATTCGTCATGTTGGACAAAGACCGCGCCATTAAAAAGTCTTCAATGTCCAACCAATTGGGTCACGAAGAGAGAGCAGGCCAAATCTTAGATGGATTGATGGCCTAAAAAAGATCTCCTAGTTTTGAGAACTAAGAATTGGAGAACACTAGCAGGAAGAAGGCTAGCCTGGAAAAGGTTTCTTGAGAAGGCCGTCCACCCTGGGTTGTCGTGCCAGTGAGGAAGAAGGAATAATTCGTGATTAATATTAAATTTTCTAAGATATCAATGATAAACACAAATTTTTCTAAACCCCCTCGTTTCAAATATGAACTATATATACACGTTTCACACATATATAAGTTTCAGATATAAACCATTCCATACATTTTAGAAAAAGCATATTTATACCAAAAAAGCTATAATCATTAAATTTTCAGAAGACATTTATTCAAAATATAACCTTGGAAGTCAAATTAAACTTAAATAAAGACCTTAGGGTTCAACTGAGGCTTAAGGTAAGCCAGTCCTTGAGCAACAGCAGCTGGAGGTGGCGCTTCAATGTAGTAAGTGGCATCAGCAACATTCTTTGACGTCATTCCAGGCTCATTACTGTGGACAGTAGCTTTATATCCATCAGCGTCAGCTGTGTATACAACCGTTCTGTAGACTCCAAGGGGATCCACGAATCCGTAACTGCCTTTTACTGCACCAGTGGCATCTGAAGACTCTGTACGATGTTGCTTGGTGCCTTTGTCATCCAAGGATTCATAACCAAATTGGTACGGCGTTGGTGGTTCAACCAGGACACTCTGCCTTAATGGTACAGCAGAAAGTAACTGAAGATGGGATGTGGACAAAGAATCCCGCTGTCCCATAACCATTGACGCAGCAGCAGAACAGAAAAGGATTGTAAAGATCATCATGTCTTCTATGAATTTCGAATCCTGAAGAGGCAGGTAAAATGAAGTGAAGTTTCCGTCAAATGAGTGGAGATTTTATACACGTCTCCAAGACATGGACG
Organism: Trichonephila inaurata madagascariensis; assembly: GCA_019973955.1. Lineage (NCBI taxonomy): Eukaryota > Metazoa > Arthropoda > Arachnida > Araneae > Nephilidae > Trichonephila > Trichonephila inaurata. Next base: position 13,938 of record BMAV01014832.1, read on the forward strand.
GTTTAACTTCTTAGAAAGATCCTTGTCATCCGTGCAAAGTGCATAAAGGCATTTCTAGAAGCATTGGTCATGTGAAGAAACGGTTATTGTTCATGATTTCGAAAGATGGAAATATGAGCCACACCTATATTATGGATGCATGCCAGAAGCCACACCTGTTTTTTTTAACAACGCAATTGTATTTTGCTCACGGAAACGTACATTGTGAAAAAAATATATTTTCTGCAATAATATTTGGTCTAGATATTGTGATTGAATTCTAAATTTTTCTTCTGAAAATTCTTGATGAAATATGAGCTATGATAATAATATTCTTGGAGTCATTTGTAAGTTAAATTGAACGTCAATTAATTGCATTAATAAACATATATTTTTGTTATAAGTATCTAAATTAATATAAAATTATACACTTTGGATTTCTCAGTTTTTTAAAAAAAAAACTGTGGAATAGAAGTATACAAAAAGGTCAATTGAAATTTTTTTTTAACTTATGCTTTTAAAAATGATGTTTGTAACGTCAATGCATAAGGAAGCGTACAAAATGATAATTAAAACTGAAAAGAAACTTCCTGTTTGTACAAAAACAAACAGGAAACGAAATGAACGCTATTTTTTAGAAATTGTTGCCATTTGATTGAAAAATTGATTAAATGATTATTAGCCATTTTTATTAAAAAATGTGTTTTCAGTTAAGGTATATAAACTTAGATATAAATTTTGTTTTTAATTTTAAGTGTGAGAAATTCTGTCAATTCATATTTTCTACTTGTATTAAGCACAATAAACCCAAATTTAAAACTTCGGAAAGTATTACGGTATTATTCAGTATGTATTTAATTATATCAATCAGATTAATCCATCAGTATTTTTTATTTTATATTAGTATTAGTTTGGAGGAATGGTTGAGAATTGTTGATTATTCAACGATGGTTCCAAAACAAACAATCAGTTCCAAAATGCTATGAATATTTATAACCGCAATAACGCAAAAAATATATGCATAAAAGTAATAATTCTTCACGAAATCTTAAAAAGAATAGCAGGAATGCTTTGTGAAACATTCAAAAATAACTTTTATAATTGATTTAATTTTGGTGCTTCAAAAGGGTTTTGAAAAGAAAATCATGCTTATAGTTATCCATTTGGATTTCACATGTGTGATTTAAAAATGTTTTGAAAAGTAAAAAATGTAATGGAAAACCTCTTATACATAATAAGCAATAAGAAATGTTTTAAGTAAAAAATAATATTTTGAGAATCTCGTAGAAAAATGTTCCTCGTATCGTATACAGTATTTATTACATTTTGTCAAAATTACTTTATTGCAATGGATTTTGTTGCATCAATTTTAACTAATGAAATTTTTCAAAATGTTCTTAGTGGACGATTGCCAAAGAAGTGCACGCAAACTGCCATATTCGTTAGAAATTTAACTAATTTATCAAAATATACGTAATAAAGATAAAATTCTTTTAAATTGAATTCGAAAATATATGTTTTCCCCTATTGTCCGAGGATTAATTTAAAGTTGTAAAAATATATATCATTCTTGAAATCCTCTAGAGGCTTTTGTATAAAATTTAGTAATAACATTTTTTTTTAGCTGAAATATAAATAAATTTATCTTAATTTGAAATAGTTTAATATATTAAAAAATAAAATAAGGAGAATAAACTTGTATTTTACCTTGAGAAATATTAGTTTTGGGAAGTAGTCTTGTTATTGACCTAATTTGGCTCTAGTGAGTGAATATTAATGTAGCATAAATGAATTGATTTCATATTTTACCATATGTAACAACAAACACAGATATCAATTATATCCAACATAAAAGTACATATATAATATACTTAAGGTATCCGACTACGTTCGGAACCGTGATTTTGCAAATGCGCATAAATGCATAATTTTCATGATATCTAGTGTCACTTAAATTAGAAAAAATGTATAAACTTGTTTTAAGGACATTTTGGCAAAAACAATTTATTTAAATACAATATTTTGGCGAAAAGTTAACTTAGAATAACCTTTTTTCAAAATCTCCTTTTGTGAAAAGGGCTTCTATTATAATAATATTTTGCCTGTATATAGCTCAGACCTCTCTACAGAGGCTCAACTAGAAATTTTGAAATATGTAACTTAGAAGTGGGTTTATCCATATTTTACTACAACAGATTGGATCAATTTCAAGAAAAAAACGCCGATAATTATTTCAATGGGTGGTAACTCTGAAAATAATGTGAATTTTTCAAAAATTCTAGTTGAGCTTCTGTAGAGAGGTCTGAGCTTCATACAGGCAAAATATTATTATAATAGACGCATTTTTCACAAAAGGAGAACATTTTGAAAAAGATTATTCTAAGTTAATTTTTCCAAAATATTGTATTTAAATAATTTTTTTTGACAAGGTGTCCTTATAAAACAATTTTATACATGTATTTTAATCTAAGTGACACTAAATATCATGGAAATTATCCATGTATGCGCTTTTTTAAAATCATTCTTCCGAACGTAGTCGGATACCTTAACAACACAAAGAATAATACTGCTTTCTGTTCAAAGCTAAGGGAAATTTATTGCATTCACTGTAGACCTTGCGATAATGCATGAAAAAAAAGTGACGACTCTTTTATACTGACATATTTTGAATAAGTTACTGTATGTGTAATGACAAGATTCTGTTCCTATTTAAATATGCACAGATGGCACTACCTGCGATCGGCTCGACTTCCACTACCCGGCACTTGACCTTGCATGTATTTTATGTGCTTATCTATATGGCTCTACTCTAAAATTATCAATTTTTACTCAGTTTTTAATGAGTTAAAATCAATTCTAAAACCTATATCTAAACTTCAGCGTCGTCCACTCATCCCCAAATTAATTTTAATTTTCCGCAGACCCCTTCAGCAGTCACAAGGACCCTCAGGAATTCGCAGGAACCACTTTGAATCAATGATTTAAAATATTATAAATGAGATTTCACTTAAAGTAATTAAGAATTTACTTATAAAATATAGAGTTTTAATGTATTAGAAATTCGAATGAGAGAGGTTGCATAATTTTCATATTAATTATTTCTTCTAAATTTACAGATTTAAATCCTGAAGTAGAAAATTCGGACTAACCACACACAACTGCATTAAAATATTTGCAAAACATGATAAATCCAGAAGAGCTGCTTACAATGCAAAATCTTCAGTAAAAGTCCTGTTAAGAAAAAAAAACTTTTTACTCCCGGAAGATGTAGTGCTTTTTGAGTTTGTCCAAAGTCATTAGCATGATAAAGTCACAGATGTAATCAATCTTACTCAAAAGGTTTGAGAGCGAAGTTAAACCAAAATTGTGATAGATGATTTCAGGAGAAAAATAACTGGCTCTAATATGGTAGACAGGGTATTTTGCAACTGTTATTTCAAGGAGATGAGCTTCTTTTCTTTTCCATTCTCTTACTTTTATCGGTTTAAATAGCTCTTGAAAGGCTTTATGATAAGTATTTGACAGCTTACAGTAAAGCCTTTAAAGTATCAGAAGTGACAAGTCACTTTCCGTACTTTTAATAATTCTTATTATTTAATTTTTCGCTTTTAATCTATAACATATGTAAATCATTGAACGAAAAATTACCAGCTGGTGACAGCTATGTGATTAAGTTGGTTTGTGTCCATGTAAAAAATGGTCTTAAATATACTGGAACATTTTTAAGTATACTTAAAATATTTTTAAAATACCTGAAGTAAGACTGCAAAATAATGGAAATTGATGTTTGTAAAAATATTCCGCATTATTTAATGTGTTGAATATATTATTTTATTAAAAATGTTCATATTTGATTTTTAAATATTTAAGCTATGATGAATTAGTCTTTTCAAGTTGAATAATTCACTAAAATCAAAAGATAAAATTTTCTTTGTAAATTTTTAAGGTATCCGTCTATGTTCGGAACCGTGATTTTAAAAAAACGCATAAATGGATAATTTCCATGATATTTAGTGTCACTTAGATTAGAATACATGTATAAAATTGTTTTAAGGGCATTTTGACAAAAAAAATTATTTAAATACAATATTTTGGCAAAAAAAAATTATTTAAATACAATATTTTGGAAAAAATTAACTTAGAATAAATTTTTCAGAATATTCTCCTTTTATGAAAAATGCTTCTAAAAAAATAATATTTAGAGAGAGAGAGAGAGAGAGAGTTTATATAAAATAAAGACTTCTCCAGAGAGTCTGAACTAATATTATTGAAAAATTCACATTATTTTCAGTTACAACCGATTGAAATAATTATCGGCGTTTTTTTCTTAACATTTATCCCCTATGTTGTTGTAAAACTGGGATAATCCCAATTCTAAGTTATATATTTCAAAAATTCTAGCCTCTGTACAGAGCCTCTGTACATAGGTCTGAGCTATATATAGGCAAAATATTATTATAATAGAGGCATTTTTCACAAAAGGAGAATAGTTTAAAAATTGGTCATTCTAAGTTCATTTTTTGTCAAAATATTGTACTTAAATCATTTTTTACTGTAATAATATTCTTAAGACAATTTTATATACATTTTCTAATACAAGTGACACTAAATATCATAAATATTATCCATTTATACGCTTCTGCAAAATCATGGTTCCAAACGTAGTCGATACCTTAAAATAATGTATAATATATTAAGCGGAGAAAGATCTCTAGTATTTTAAAATATTTACTACGATAAATTTCGCTTTCATCGAGTTTTATTAATAAAAATCCCTTTTATAAAATAGCAAGACCTTTCAGTGTCAACCTTTAGAAGCCTGATTTTTGAAATTAAATTAAAAAATATATATATCAATGTGTATTTATTGCAATATGCAGATTTTGGAGAAAATAATAAAACAAATCACAAACATATTTTATATATTTATTTCGAAAAAATATCTAAAAATAATAAAAAAAAAATAACAAGAAATTATTCAGGCAAAACATATAGGCCTTTGCTAAGAAAAAAATTATATTACAGTAAAAATAATATACTCACCTACCTCAAAAGTATTTTTTACTTTTTGGAAAAAAGGAGTATGCCAAAGATTTATCACGTAAAATTCTTTCTAAAAATATGTCCCTCGTCCAATACTGCTGGAAAACAAAATGTCACATTATTTGAACAACTTTGACAGCTGATGCTCATTTTTTTAAACTTTTCTTCAAAAGAGCATAATGCAATGGTAACATACATTCAGCCAAGTATTAAAAACAATTCAATTGCAAGTGCTCCATTCTATTTAAAAGTCTAGTATCAAATTTGAAACATGCATTTAAAGGTTATTTTTTTAAGTAATTATAAAATATTGCGAATACTAAATCTTCAGTTAGGTATGCTTAAAAATGGAATATAATATGAGGGTTGCTCAAATGAAAAATGGACAAAAGCAATTACGTCAGAATGATAAGCAACTGTACAGGGGATCCCAAATTCAGGGTACAAACTTTAAGGGTAGGTACAGTGCATTCTAACAATCATTTACAAAAACAAAAAATAAGAGGTGAAAAGAAAGACAAAGTGCTTATAGAAAGCATCGTTGACGAGTACAATGTTTACAATAACTGTTCAACACATGAGCTATGAAGTCCAGCTGCAGTGCATATTGTTGTACCATTCACTGGTAGTCGGAGAAGATAGTTTGTCGGATTAAAAGCTTGTACTCAGCTGAAAATGAAAGAAGGTGTAAGCGATTTTCGTTTAACATTCTACAAATGATCTGTCGACTCAGATTTTCGTTAATAGCAACAGGTCTTGTATTTGATTTGGGTCTATCAGCTCCAACGCTAAAGATTTTTTCCAGGCTTGGAATGCGTACAGCTCTTCGTCGACCAGAATCATGTCTGGTAACGTCAAACGAACGTGTTTCACGATGCTGACGATGTAACCACTAGAACAATTATGTGATCCGTTATTCCTCGATCAGGAAACTGCGCGTGATACATTCGTAGCGCAACTCTGCCGTTACCGTTTGTATGGCCATACTTGTAATGCATATCTGCAATTCCGGCATATTTAAAATCTCCCGTCATAGACATCAGCACGATTTAGAATTATACTTTCCCCTTACTGAATACATCATGCTGAATGGCAGCTAGACAGGCCCCTTACCAACAACGCAACCAACCGATAACTCCATTTCTCTTTTCTTTTATTTCCCCTGTTTATGCTCATGCATTCCTATACAATAAATGACTGTTACAATGTCTATATCTAACATTATAGTTTGTACCAAGAATTCGGGACCACCCTGTAGAAGAACTACCGAATAGGGGTAGGGGTAGGGACCATATAAGTGTTTAAAAGTGAAACCTATTAGCGTTAGAGGAAATTGACCGAAAGCAAAATCCTGCTATACACGGATGCACCCAGATTGGCAAAATGCACGGTAATACGGTTTCTGTTTGCAGAAGGTGAGATTACTGTGGACTATCGATGAAGGGTGATAATCTATATTTAGATCTGTTTATGTTTAGATCGAATGGCTGAGAACAATTGGTGTAAAAGTTTAAGTGAAGATCTGGGAATGATATCGGATCTCCATGGAAATGTATGGATACATCTCCCAGACCTAGAAACCAGGCAAATTTAAAAATTCCTTTGCAAAATGTTGGAACACCCACTGTACAGTCCGAATTAGTCACCGGTGCCTTCTATACTATTAAGGCAGCATTACGTTTCCATTCGAATGACGAAGGGTATGAAGATGGGCAGAACGTCATGAAGAAACAAACCACTATTCTTTTTACAGAGAATGTATAGATTTACTACCGAAACGATGGAATCTGTGTCACAAATTGCATGGTGATAATCTTCTGATTTCCAATAAGTACATTCTGTTTATTTAACTTGTCCATTTTTATAATTTGGGCATTCCTTACATTTTTAAACAGTATATATAATAAACTAAATTCAATAGTTTAAATTTCTTTGATTTCTAATCTGCCTTATAGTCTGGAGTCTAAACAAGAATTTTGTTACCATTAGCAGTTCGCAAATTTGAATACGAGATGGAAAATATATAAAGAAAGAAGGGTAATAAATGAGTTTGAAATATAAAAATTCTTTTTGTCAAGAGTTGACTGATTAATAAAGAAATAAAAGAATTTGACAATGTACTCACATGGGTAATGTAAATAACATAAAAAAATAATACTATATTTTTTGCACTCAGTAAAAAAAAATCATATTCTTCTCATTTTTGTAGAAAAAAACTTCACAACAAATATATTTAATTAAGAGCAACCAAAACATGCTCGAAAGAGTAAAATACCAAAATTAAGATTTTGTTTATGGGACATACATCCTTAAAAATTTCCAAAAGAGCTTAGATTTTTTTGTGATCTTAATAAAGATATTTTAAACATTCTGTAAGAATACAAAATTAATGTTATTCTCTCCCCCTTTTCATACATAAAAGTATTTTTTAAAAAACTATGTACCACACTTTGACTAAAAATAGGTTCACTATTTTTACATGCATCTTGTATAGAAGTATAAAAAATATAGAACCTCACTACGCAAGTTTTTTTAATTGTACCCAAATGCAAAAATTATGCTTTAGAGAAAAAGTGCAAAAATTAAACATTTGTAAATGCTTTCTTAGTTTTTTGTCAATTACTTTTTTCATATTTTAAGGTTATTGTATCACCAAACACATAAGTGCTATACATTTGTAGGTTCAGAACAATATGATGCACTATTTTTTAATACTAAAATTGAAAAATCACTTTTTTTGAATGAGTATGATGTCCTGGTTCTTTTAATGATTTTAGTGTACAACATGGGCCATGGGTACCCAAGTGGTTAGAGAATCGAACTCCGAACCGGATGGTCTGGGTTCGATGCCCGATGCCACCAAATACCCTCCCAGTACACACGGAGCACGTGCTCGTTAAGTCAGTGCAGAGGTTCCTAAACTTTTTTTGTCTCAAATACCCCTTACCATGTTTTTCGGTTTGGGATAGACCCCTGCTTAATTAATATTGAATTTTTGCAAATTTATCAATTTAAATGTCTTTTTGACAGCTGTTACTACTACTACTTTACAAGAATTAAATTTCTAACTGTAATGAAATATATTGTTTAAAATTTAAAAGTACATGTTAATTAACTATAAATTAAAAATTAATACATAAAATAACTGTTACATAAAATAACTAAACAACAAACAAGTCATTTTAATGGGATTGTTAAATCTGGCTCTATATACAATAACACATTTTAAACATTTGGTATCAATCTTGTCAGATTTTTTGGAGATTGACAACCGAGCTGAAACTCCTCAAAAGAAAAAGAAATTAAAAACTTTTTCTTGATATTCCAAAATTCGGGAGAAATAACAGGTTTGTCTTTTTATAGCGAAAAATTACTGACATCCGTTTCTAAACTTTAAGATCTTCGTTAGTGCTTTTATTCCTTTCAATCTATTGTAATGTTACATTTTTTCAGTATGACCGTATGAATCCATTAACTACTGTGGCATTACTACAGTCAAAGCATTCCCAAACCTGGTTTCAAAATCTGAATAAAAGGCAGTTAAATGTGTTAAGCGTATGGTGAAACGGCCTGATAGAATGTAATTGACAAATTGAGAAAATTCATGACCTCCAGTTTTATACTTCTTTTAACTTAATTCTGGAAAGAAACACTGAAATGGATCTTGCTTTAACGAAGTTTTTGTTATTTCCTCGTAAGTGCAAATTTACCTAATTAAATTTAGTAAATAAATCTGTTAAATAGGTAAAATTTGGTTTCCACTTGATTAAATTTTCTTTTAAAACTAAAGTCACGATTTAGTTTAATGAGAGTCACCATCATAGACCCCCATACACCTCATAGACCCCCAAATGATTTTTTAGCTGGAGTGGATCCCTTGAAGTTCGCAATAGAAACCCTGGGAGTCTATATATACCACTTTGGGGATCACTGAGTCAGTGGGTACGAAGTCTAGTGGCGGTCGCAGCAACTACTACGGGTGCAGGATGACGGAGAATATTTCCCTCCTCTCCAGCCAATGCCTAAATTGAGGAGGGAAGATTGGTGGTGTCGCCATCTATCGTGTAGAAGTCCAAACTGTCTCAGGCTCGGGCAACTTTCCTTCCTTCCCTTCGGGAAAGACACGCCAGCACAACAACAATGTACAGCATTTAAGCCAATCTCTTAACATAGGTGGCGGTAGTATAGTAGTTATGGTCACGAGCTAGAAGCTGGGTTTCAGTCCTGGGGCCACTGAAAACTCTACATGTAGAGGAAGCTGATGTACCTTAAGAGGATGGTGGACCTTCACAATGTCAAATTTCGGTCAAAATTGCGATTTTAATTTCCAATACTAATACTATTTCTTATATTTCATAGAATAATTATGTCAAAGACTTTAGTCATTTTGATTAATAATTACTGAATTATTTTTTATTTTAATCAAATAAATGTTTAAAATGCACTTTTCTTAGCTCTCACATTTTCTCTTTTCATTGTTACGTAAAATACTCCTTGCGTTTTAAATTACGTCTTATCTCTTTGAAATTTTCACAACTTATAAAAGAGGATACAATTCACAAATTTGTGCATTAGTTTTCTTAAAAAATTAACGGATCATATTTAGTGCTGTTTTGAATACCTTGCATGTGTGATAATTGGCGAAATATTTCATTTAGTATAGAAAAAATTTATTCTTTTTTTCATCAAATTTTATTGTGAATTAAAAATCATTGCACAGATATATTTTGTTGCAGTTCATAAATATATAAAACAAAAATTATGTACATATCTTAACCCTTAATTTGGCTAAGTCCGCTAAAACGAAAAATCAAATAAATAAAATCTGGCTGGTTTATGAAAACTTCTATACGCTTAAATATCTAACAATATAATAATATAATATAATAATATATTATATAATATATTATAAATATATATAATAATATATATTATATAATATATTATAAATAATATACAATAATAAAATATAATTATATAATATATTATAAATAATATATAACAATATATATATATTATATAATATTTTATAAATAATATACAATAATATATATATTATATAATATTTTATAAATAATATAATAATAATAAATATAACAATATACAAATTAAGGGGTTAAAACTAATGCCCAAAGAGCATTTTAAAATAGTTTTAAAAAGTTTATTTTTTTTTAAAAAATTAGTTGATTATAGTTTTTTTTTTTGAAAAAGTACATTTAATTGTTAAATACAACAATCATTTACTGTATTTATTCAATTTTCAGCTAATTAAGCTAACAATTTAAGAAATTAGTTTTAATGGCCACCATCCCCTTAAATAAGTGGAGCTTAATATTCTCCTATTGGCGTGGTAGTTTGAAGAAGGTGCCAACTCAAGTCCCCTTCACTTGAGTGGGACTCAAAATTTTGAGGTCCGCCGCCAATAGCTCTCGTGTTGCTTTGTAGTGCGACGTTAATGTAATTCTCTCTATAACAGAAATTCCCTGAAATCAAATTTGACTGATGTAACCTTTTTACACATACGAAGTAGGACTCAAAAGTTCCCGAACTGAGTCTGTAACGTAAACATATTTTGTTGTAGAGTGACTACGAAAATATTTCTGCGTCACTGCATTCTCCCTAAAAAGTTTGTCTCGAATCATGCTGTCGGTGGCTTACCTCGGGGTCGTTTTTGTAGGTGGATGCATTAAGTAGCCAGTAATTGAAAGAAATACCGCTTGTTGATCATAGAATAACATACAATTTTCACTGGCTTGGATTGAGTGCTACGGAGACTTACAAAATGTTGAAGCATGTTTAAGACAGTGATATACTATCACGAACGAAAGATTTTGAGACTTATCGATGTTTCAGAGAAGGCATTGAAAGAGTGAAAGACGACGAACGTTCTGGACATCCGCAGACGTCCAGCTCCGCTGAAAACATTTAAAAGCTTTCTCTTTCGGAACGTAAGAACAAGTTTCAAGCAACGATGGGTTGGAAATGAAAACAACTGTTTTGCCACATCTTTCTTACTCCCCTGATTTCCCCCTGAACCTTTCCTGAACTTGCATGTCACTTACAGGGTCAATCTGAAGGTGAAGTTAAAAGTGCATCACAGGCTGAATTAAAGGTCAAGGTTAAAAATGGTTTCCAGAAATTATTCGATGAACTTTACAAAAGTATGCTGTTGCTCAAGGGTCTTATTTTGAAGGAGGATTTGTTTCAGCAACTTAACTGGTAATATTTTTTAAGTTGTAGACTCAGTCTGGAATTTTTTGAATCCTATTACGTATAATAAATTCAAGTGTATTTATATGAAACTAATAACTGTCTAATCTGATTTCATTTAGATCACTCGTATTTTAACGTATCCAAGCTCAAATTAGAGCCCATTTTTGTGAGCATAAACATTTTACCATTACAATATTATTAAATACAATTGCATTCCTTTTTTCGTAAATGCTAAGCTCAAATTAAATTCTGAAATTGAATAATATACATAATTATACATGTAAATAGAAATATTTCATGTAACTTTAGTATTAAATTTGTTAGTAGGAACCATTACTATCAGAAGTCTCACAACATTGTATCAAAATAAATATACCTGGTATAAAAAAGATGGAAAAAGCCATACTTACTACTCAAAAAACTCTGTGAAGTATTTGATGAAAAGGAAAAGAAAAATTTGGTGAAAATATCTTCAAAAAAGTAAAAAGACTTGGAAGAAAAATCTTTACCTTTTTCTCGACTCATTTTTTATGAATGATGGCATGTTCTGGATACATCCAGATATTCACTTTTCTTTTCACAGTTTTAAAAAAAACATTTCCGTAGATACTCTTCCACAGACATTAGAAAGAGAATATGACGATAAATCGTGCTTATATATTGGATGAGAACCTTATCCAAGAGTTTATAAAAATTATTTTTCTTAAAAATAGTTAACACAAAAGTAACTATTTTATATTTTGTGTGTTACATTTATATATCCTTTTTATTTACTGAACTATAATAAGAGTCTATTACATAATATTGGCCATCTTAAACATTAGGAACTTTATGAAAGTACCTAAAAATTAGTTTCAAAATTTAAATTTTAGCAATAGTACCAATAATTTGGTCACAACTATATACATGTAATAATTCCTGTAACTTTTCTCTCGAGGGATTTTAATTCTTAATGGTCATGAGCCCTACAAGATTTCTTTTGCAGTGGATCGACAGCTCTGGGTGGGCCCTAGCCTTCTCCAGAAGTTTTCTCCAGGCATCTCTATTTTTGGTAACTGTTCTCCAATTTTGACCTTTAAAATATTTATATCTTTTTCGACACAGTCAATCCATCTTAACTGGGGTCTGCTGCTAGGTCTATTTCCATAGACTTTGCCAGTAAGATTTTCTTGCAGCAACGATCTTCATTCATTCTATCCAAATGACCAACCCATTAAAGTCTCCATGACTTCACCAGATAATTACTTTATATTTACCCTCCTAACAGAAAATGACCACAACTATATTTACCAAAAAACTGAAATACTAGTATTTTTAAACAGGATGATGCAGTCTTTCATCACATGTGTATTCGAACCAATCAGATAAGCCCTTACGGAAAATCGTATGATTCGAACAGTTTCCCATTGGCCAAGACAACAAAATTTACGAGATCTCAGGACGCGAACAATGAATTTTTTTGGGGCTGTCTTAAATGTGCTCGCGTTGAAGCATGGCCAATTAGCGCATAAAGAACATATTTGTTGATTTATATTAGTTAACCAACCACCAACTGTGACCAGAGAAAAAGTACGAATGGCTTGGAAGTCAAGGAAACTTGTAACAGTTTATCTCTTTTAGTTTCTCGAAGATGTCCAAATTTACAATGCATGAAATAATTTTAACTCTAATGAATTAGGTAAAATAATTTTGTGTGCTTAAATTTTTCTTTTTCCAAACTATCATATCATTTTATTTTGTATATTTACTAAAATCTTTTCTTTGGAATCATGATTTTGAATAATTTAGAAGAAAAAAAAATATATGAGAGTGATTTTTTTTATAAATATTTTCAAACATGTTATTTAGAAAAAGAAGTTAAATATAGTAGTTATTATTTTAGAAAAAAAGGAAACATTTTTCAAAATTTGATGATGAAAAAAATATATATGGATTTAGAAAAATATTTAAATAAAAATTGAAAGAAGAATCTTCTGAATATGTTGTGTTGTGAAACAATTTTTGATCATACTACAAAATTTCATTTTTCTATTTCTATGGCTCTTTTTATTTATACATTAAATGCTGAAAAAAAAATGCTGATATAACTTAATCCTATAGAGGAGACATTCATTTACATTATTACAAAAACACTGTTTATCTTTTTATTGCTTATTATTCCTTTCTTATCTTAATCAATTCGATACAATCACAAGAAATGAAATTGATTTAATAAATCAATCGTTTGGCTCGTATTTGTTCTTTTTTAAAATTGCTTTTATTTTTCTCAAAAAAAAGAAAAAAAAAAGCGTTTAATTATGTTAAATGCACCCATAATCGATCGGCTGCTTTTGAATCGTATTTCACGATTTATCTCTTATTTCAGTGATAAATATTGTAACCTAGTAACCAATATTTATTTCGTTTTGAATTATTGCTAAATGAAAGTAATTCGATGTGGTTGTATGAAATTTTCACGATATATGTTCATATGTGGTAATTTTTTGTTTTATAGTTTGATATTTTTCATAACGATTTCATTCTGGCACGTGTTCTCTTCACGTATACTCTATACACAGTTGCTGTTCGTTATTTAAAATTAATCGTTGTTTTTAAAAAGACAAACGATTATTTTTAGACTAAAAATTTTATTGTTCTTGTTGAAAAACTATATTAATATTTTGTCTTTGATATTCAGTGCGAATTTATATATCACTCTTTCTTTTTCAATTCCAACTATTAGCTCACAATCTTCCTATATATATCGGATTCAAATTTTTTCAATCGTTAGTAAAATACTCTCTATTCATCCATTCAAGTTTAAATATATTTTGAAAATTAAAAATTTCCCAAAATATTGAAAATATTAATTAAACTTAATTTATGAATGGGTAACAAAAAAAAATTAAACCCACCCATATATAAAATGGAAAACCGCTTAGTGTGTCCCTGTAACACAATGGATAGTATATTAGTCTTCTAATCCAAAGGTCGTAGTTTCGAATCCTACCTAGGATGGCCCAATTTTCGAGAATGTGATTTATAAATGAATAAATATAGTAACAAACAAAAGTAATAGTTCAACACCCTACATAGGTAGGAAAATCGGTTATTGAAATATCCACACCCTTTACAATGTCTGCCCCAGATTTTAGGATCTGCCTTATGAATAGAAAAAAAAACTTTAAACTTATAAAAAGATGGAGAATATATTAACAAATTTTATGTACCAAGTTAGTGAAGTGGCGACGGTTTCGGAATTAATAAGGGAAATAGCAATTTTTATCTATAATTCGTTTATTCAGACTGTCAATATTAATTTTCAAGAGTGACCTCTTACGACTTCTTGAGTCTCTAGGCCCCTATGTTACTGCTTCTCAATTTTTCAACATTTGCGATAAAATTTTCAGTCATAATTTTCATCGCGTCCTCGCCCATACAATAACTATGTATTGATTGCATTAATGTTTTACGCTAAAACTACAATATACGATTTTAATTATAAACCGTACAAATTATGATGATAAATATTAAATTTTGCATATAATTAATGCATGGCATGCCCATGTGAGTTAGTAATTATTAACTTAGTCTTGGTAATATAATTAACAAATTCATTGTCCAGTACTGATACATTTATAGGCATATTATATGAGTGTAAATGTGTATTTTATTTTCTATTATCTCAGAATGTATTCTGTTTTGCTTTCTTTCAGTAAATTAGTAGTTTTTCAAATCTTTTTTTATTTTGATTTTTTTTTTTATGCTCCCCCCTCACAGTTTGAGAAACGCTGCCCTATGGAAAAATGTGACTCTTTAAAGTTGTTGTCACTAATGACACTTGATCGGCAAAGGCCAGATCAAGGCCCATGAAATTCATCACGGCAAAGGACTAAGTGACGCCTGTCGTTAGCCGTAGCTTTGGGGGCACCATACAGGTAAAAAGTACGATTTGGCCCCCTTCCACCCCCCAAATTTTGGGGGGAACACTCTGGGGTTTGGGCAGAACCTTTCCCCAAGGAACGATAGATGGCGACACCACCTATCTCCACCTCCACAATTTAGGCATGAAACTGAGTTGGGGGGAAATTTTTCATTTTCCCCACTCGTGAATCAGCCCACAAGACTTTGGGACCCACTGATTTAACGAGCACGTGCCCGCGTGTACTGGGAGGGTATTTCGGTAGGGGCATCGAACCCGGGCCTTCCCAGCCCGGTCGGTGCTCTAACTACTAGGCTACCCGGCCTATTAAAAAGTACCCCTTTTAAAGTAGACCGTATATATGGTATATGTTTGAAATACTTGTATAAATGGTTACCCGTAACCTAGGCATAAACTGAATAGATTGACTGCCACCTTTCAATTAAATGAGTAATGATGGTGTATGGTGGTAGGCTAGGGCCTAATAATGGACGACGGTTATGACTCAATAATAGAGAATCGCCACTGTTGCCAGTTGGCGTCTGGCTCGAAATTCCCAGATTTTCACAGAATATGTCCAGGAAAATCATTTGCCGACTAAAATTATTAGGATTGGGATCTTATAGACACCGAGAATAGATCCCCCTTCCCTTTCCCGAGGGAGAGAGCCTTGGCTCGAGCCAAAATGATCCATGCCTTAACACGGCCCTAATTATGGAAATAAGTTATACACATGCAGCAACCTGACTTCACGAAATAAAATTAATAATAAATTATTTTAGAATTTCTAAACAGTAATCTTTATGGCGAGATTTGAATCTATTTATCTTTTTAGATGAGCACTTTCGTCTTTGAGGTTTCTGTTTTTCTGTCGTTTATTTTCTAGTTGCCCTCTCTGCTACTTTTCAAATACTACTACTAGTTCCCTCTATCCCTATACATAAATATTTATCTATATATATATATCTTGTTCGACTTTTCAGTCATTAATAAAATATATTTTTTTTTCATCCATCCAAGTTCAAATACATTTTTTAAAAATTTGTAGTGAATGACACTTAATGTGTTCATACAATATATTTTCAAATATTAATTTATTAATTAAATGTTATTTTTTAATTTTAGATTTATTCTGCTTTATTTCTGTCGAAGTTAGAACTGGCTACAACAGATGGTGCCAGTACGTTTTTCTAACGAAGTAGGAATTGACTAAAACCATTTTTTTATATTACTTATTTCTCTTAGAATTCCACTCGGAAATTCTCATTTTAAACAACATTTTATTAATTACAGTGATATTTAAACAGCAATGCCTATTTGCACATAGCATGGTTCCTTCTCAAGGCGTTCTGTTATCGATCCCAATGGTTTTAGATAAAAAGTTTAAAAATACTTTAAAAAAGCTATGAGAGCTAGCTACAAATAGACAATTAAAAGGAAATCAAAATTGTGCTTAGATAAAAAAAACAATACCATTGAAAATTTTATTGCTTTAATGCACGTGTATGGAATGATCATAAGAATATTTGTTCAATCCTTTAAACTTCTGAAAAAAATTTTCACATTGAAATGTATTATTCCAATTTATTTTGAAATTTTTAGTCAGTCAACGTGACTATCTACAGTTGGAAGCATGATTTTGCTAAAACGTATGTATGAATAATTTGTTTGATGTTTAGTGTCACTTGAATTAAAATATTTATACAAATTTGTTTTTAGAATATTATTACATTAAAAATGATCTAAATGTATGTTTTGTTTTGGCAAAAAAAGGAAGAAAAATGACATATTTTCTCAAAACTTTTCTTTTAAAGAAAAAGGCATCTACTGTACTGATATTTTGCCTATTACTTCTGTACCGAGCATGAACTAGGATTTTTGAAATATATATTTTATTAGGAGATTTATTCATGTTTTAATACATCAGAATAGAAGAATTTTCACATAAAATATTTCTATTAATAT
This sequence comes from Trichonephila inaurata madagascariensis, assembly GCA_019973955.1. Lineage (NCBI taxonomy): Eukaryota > Metazoa > Arthropoda > Arachnida > Araneae > Nephilidae > Trichonephila > Trichonephila inaurata. The sequence goes on from BMAV01014832.1 coordinate 31,039, forward strand.
TAAAGTTCATTTTATAATTTCAATTAATCATATTGAAAATAATGAAATAATAATTATTGAAAATAAAGGAAATTTTTCAAAATTCACTGTATAGAAATCCTACTTATATATAGGTAAAATTGTATCGTTATAGAAAAAATTTTCATAAAGGGAGATCTTTTTGTAAATATGTCATTCTTTCTTTGTTTTTTGCGAAAGAGAATTGTATTTAAATAATTTTTTCCTGTGATAGTATTCTTAAAACAATTTTATATGTATATTATATTTAAACTGATACTAAATATGAAAAAAAAATCATTTTTACGATTTTTTCAAAACTGCGTCTCCGAATGTATTGAGTAATCTTAAGAACTCTTTTGAAAGAAAGTTATATACACATTAAAATTTATGTTTCCTGAACACATGTTTTGTGAAATAAATTATTTATTAAATAACACTTCACAATAAGCAGTCAATAAAAAAAATTAAGCAAAGAATGATTTAAATACTTGATTTTCACCATTTTTTGATTTTGCAAATATTTTAATTTATCCATTCTTTTTAGATTCATTAAAACAAAGAATACATTTTATATACTTGTGTGGAATATATTTTACATACAAACAAAATCTTAGAAAAAAGTATTATTTTTGTGAGAGAAATAAAAAATAAAATTGTTTTGGATAGCGAAACGTTTTAAGTGTTTGAAAGCTAATCACATTTTAAAATTTTTTCTAATTGCAAGCAAAAATCATCAAACAGAAGTCTTCTTTAAAAAAAAAAAAAGCTCACTTTGCTTAAACTTTACTTATTAACTTCTAGAAACAACTTTTCATCATAGTCAGCAATTCCTTTTTTTAATAAATTAAATGTTTCATATTAAAATTTAGGAAAAACCTCCAGCTTGATTAATCATATGTCAAGATTAAGTTAGATAGCTTCTGGTTTGCACAGGAAGGGACTGTGTACTCTTAGTAAACATTGAAAGCTAAGGCAGCTGTTTTCTTAATTGACCAAACACATTGTGCAAACTGAAGGGGAAAGATAAAAAAAAATACAGGAAAAAATAATACCGGAACGGGTTGTATTAATAAAACAAATTTGAAAGTGCTTCTCTTCTGAAACATTTTGTTTTCGTAAAAATAATTAATTACGCCAGCTTTTACGGAACATAATTCAATATTATAATTTAACAAATAAAAAAATAATATATATTGTTATAGAATACATGTGGCGGGAACCTATTCGAAAAGTTGTGTTTAATTTCAATTAAATTCGTCCTAAAACAAAAAGTTTTAATTTTTTAAAAATTTTTAGTGTTACTTTTTGTTTTTGTTTATTTGAGGCTGTTTTCGGCTAATATTAAAGAATAGGACCCAAATTCGGAATACTTCAGATATAAAAGTACTCAAACATTAATACTATATTCTGGTTTCACTATCCTGTAGAGAGAACCACTTATTTTACCATATTACTCATTTTTATCCAAGTTGACACATTTTTTTTTCTTTTATAAAATGTGTTTCGCATTTTTCCTCCCATACCAAAATGCTAAATGAGCTATCCCTTTACATGTTAAAAGTAAAAACTAATTATTTATGAAATACATTAAAATTTTAATAACACTGTATTATAAACAAATGAATGAGTTACAATGTCACAAATTTTTTAAAATTGAGGTATTTTTTTCTGTTTAAAATTGGGCTCCACGTTATTTTTCACGCTCTTGTACATATGGCGAAAACATCCTTAAGGCAATGTCTCATTTTCTATATTTCTGTATTTAATGTGATATTTATTTGCTGTAATATTGGTGTGAAATAATTTATTTAGCTACAGAGTTTTTTTTTCTGTATTTCACTAATATGTTTATTCTGTTTTCTTGCTTAAAGAATATTTTCGATGTTTAATTTTGCAGACATTTATAGTACAATCCTTAAGTGATTCAAAAATATCAAAAGATGGGTTTTCAAAATTAATAGATTAATTACTGACGAGTGTTCATCATTTTTTTCAGAAATTTTTCAATCACTTGCTTTTTTAAAAATTATTATCCATGTAAATATTAATCTAATTTAGTTCATAATTAAACTAGCATATTATTAATTAATCCTTAAAATAATTTACATTTTCTTAAAATTATGACTTGTTCAAACTGAAAGGGTCATCGCTAATAGCTTTCGTGTTGCTTTAAACTGCGGCGTAAATTGAAATTAAGTATAGTTATTGTTAATACTAAGTATAGTTATTAATTATTAAGTAATAATTATTAAGGATAGTTATTAATTATTAAGTATAATTATTAAGAATATTTATTAATTATTAAGTATAATTATTAAGAATAGTTATTAATTATTAAGTATAATTATTATGGATAGTTATTAATTATTAATTATAACCATATGGATAGTTATTAATTATTAATTATAATTATATGGATAGTTATTATTATTAATTAAATTTAGGTTTTTAATTATTGTATAGATAGCTTTTATGATATGTTATTTAAAGTTAAATCCAGGTATTTCATAGAATAACTAGGTATTTCATAACATAAAATGGCACAAGTAAGTTAAAGTACATAATAGATGAAAAATTTCATACTTTACCTAGTTATTTCATGAAGTAACTAGTTATTCTATGAAATAAGTAATGATAGACCGTTAAAGGAAAAATAAACAATTTCAAAGTTATGTTATATATTAATTGATCATAAATTGCTACAAAACCTCTCAAAAATACAGTTTATCCCTATCATGGATGATTAATTGATAAATAATAAGGAAAAGCAAATACTATAATTTATTATACTATTGTGCTAGCATTAGTTCAACAGAAAGGGGGAGGGAAGAATGTTTTGCATCTATTACCGGCAGAATTAGCTTTTCTACTCTTCGAACTTCAAGGATATCATAATGCTGACGTAGTCAATAGTAGCGTGGTATTTTTTCAATTCTTAGTATTAGCTTACAATCTCTATATATTTATTTATTTATTTATCTTGGTGGAACTTTCAATCGTGAATAAAATACATTTTAAAGCGCTCATTGGAGCTGAAATTTTATATACAGGATTATATTTTGGATGACAATACAATAATATAATAATAATTAATAAAAATTAATTGCTTAAAACTAACTATTTAAAGAATTAGAAATACAACCACGTTGGCATTATTTTTGGTGACTTAACGACCCTTTTGGCGACTTGTGTCAAAACTTGAAAAGGTTTTTTCTCACGTGTTAAAGTATTCACTTGAATTGAAATTTATGTACACGATTGTTTTGTGGATGACAATACGATACTTAAATGATAGTTAATACAAATTAATTACCACTTAATGCTGTGATTATATGTGTCATATGTATATACATATTTATATTAATTGTAACTATTTATAAAAAATAGCTAAAATAAAATTTTTGTTTGCTGATATAAGTAGGAATTGACAAAATCTGTTTTTTTTATATTGCTTGTTTATATGTTGTTTTAGCACTTTTTATTTCTGCTATCAAAGTTAATAATTTTGCACGAGTAAATGCAGTACTGTATTTCTTTGCCACACACATATTTAATAGATTCAAATCTCTCTCGCATTAAGGTATCCGACAACTTTCGGAACCGTGATTTTGTAAAAGTGCATAAATGTATAATTTTCATGATATTTAGTGTCACTTAGATTAGAATACATGTATAAAATTGTTTTAAGGACATTTGGACAAAAAAAAATTATTTGAATACAGTATTTTGGCAAAAAATTAACTTAGAATAATTTATTTTCCAAATGTTCTCCTTTTTGAAAAATGCTTCAATTATAATAATATTTTGCCTGTATATAGCTCAGACCTCTGTACAGAGGCTCAACTAGAATGTTTGAAATATATAACTTAGAAAAGGGTTTATCCCTATTTTACGACAACAGAGGGGAGCAATTTTAAGTAAAAAACGCCGATAATTATTTAAATTGGTGGTAACTCTGAAAATAATGTGAGTTTTTCAAAATTTCAAGTTGAGCCTCTGTACAGAGGTCTGAGTTATATACAGGCAAAATATTATTATAATAGAAGCATTTTTCACAAAAGGAGAACATTTGGAAAAAAAATTCTAAGTTAATTTTTGCCAAAATATTGTATTTAAATAATTTTTTTGTCAAAATGTCCTTTAAGGTATCCGACTACGTTCGGAACCGTGATTTTGCAAAAGCGCATAAATGGATAATTTTCATGATATTTAGTGTCAATTATATTAGAATACATGTATACAATTGTTTTAAGGACATTACGACAAAAAAAATTATTTAAATACGATATTTTGGCAAAAAATTAACTTAGAATAATTTTTTTTCCAAATGTTCTCCTTTTGTGAAAAATGCTTCAATTATAATAATATTTTGCCTGTATATAGCTCAGAACTCTGTACAAAGGCTCAACTAGAATTTTTGAAATATATAACTTAGAAGTGGGTTTATCCATATTTTACGACAACAGAGGGAGCAATTTTAAGTAAAAAACGCCGATAATTATTTCAATTGGTGGTAACTCTGAAAATAATGTGAGTGTTTCAAAAATTCAAGTTGAGCCTCTGTAAAGGGGCTGATTATATACAGGCAAAAATTATTATAAAAGAAGCATTTTTTCAAAA
>BMAV01014833.1:0-109722 GCA_019973955.1 Trichonephila inaurata madagascariensis
ATTTGCTATAGTTCGTCTTCTGAGAGCAGTGTGGGCAAGACATGTCATCTGGACTATCCCGTTGGAGATGTATTCAGTTGATCAGAGATCAGGAGAGAATGGTGGCCAGGAAGACATCTATACATCTTGCAAAGTAAGTTGGCTGATGTTTTTAGTGTGTGGTAGGGTATTACTTTGCTAATTAGGGACATCGACCCCCCATGAGGGAAAGTGACTGTAACGGACCACAACACATCATCCACGTATCGTTAAGCCTTGGTAGTGCCCTGAATACGAATTATATGTAACCTGATATTGTACACGATGGTACCCTAAACTATAATGCTACGTTGTCGTGTGGTAGGGCATCCCACAGATGCTAACGGATTGGACTTGTCACTGCGTAGATACCACACTTGTTCACGGCAACAATTATTAGTCAAACAGAAGAATAATTTGATTAAGAACATGACACATTCCGCTGACCATGTAGTTCTAGTCTGGCACTATTGTAAAGGGAATCGTCTGGGCTATGGTTTTGGTGACAATCCTCTAAACGAACATGACTGCTGACCACTAGTATTCAAATGACGGATAACGGTTCTGTTTGTTATGAGAATACCAAAGATGTCCTGCACTTGCCGCAAAATGGCAACAGAATTAAATGAAGAGCCAAGGCCGCTCATTGGTGGATGTGTCGATCCAGGTATATTGACGACGTTTTAACCGCACCGGTATTCCTCAAACCTACCTCTTTTCTTTGTTTCAATATGTTTGCTACAGTTTATGCACCGTAGACGCATCCAGATGAATGTCAGCCAAAATTTGACGTATTGGCCAAATTGTCGTACTTATCGACAAATCCTTTGTCTGCTGGAATCACCCCGATTGGTGGTGGCATGACATTATCTTTTATTTCACATGTCTTCAGAGGGAAGGAAAAATTTATATGGACAGAGATAATAACACTATATAGGTTATTCTACTGGTTCTATATATTCTATTTAACACGTGACATAGCGCTGGCATTTCATATCATTTGCATAACTCAATGAGGTTTCATATTTTTCGGTCACACTTTTGGAGTATTTCATTTTTAATGTCATGTGTGAGTTTTTCTAATGTTGATAGGCAACTTGAAAAAAACTTAACAAAAGGGATGTTAATAATTCTATAGTGAAAGAAAAGATACAGTAAAACAAGTAATATAAAAAAAAAATTAAGTCAATTACTTCTTAGATCAACAAATAAAAATTTTATTTTAGCTACTTTTTATTAAATAGTTACAATTAATATAATATATGTCTATACATATGACAGAATCACAGCATCAAGTGGTAATTAATTTTTATTAATAATCATCAAAGTATCGTATTGTCATCTAAAACAATCGTGAACATAAAATTTCAGTTCACTGAATGCTTTAAAACGTGAGAAAAAAAAACTTGTCAAGTTTTGACCCAAATCGCTAAAAGGGTTGCTAAGTTGCCAAAAATGATGCCAACGTGGCTGTATTTGTAATTCTTTAAATAATTAGTTTTAATCAATTAATTTTTATTAATTATAATTAAATTATTATATTGTCATCCAAGACAATCATGTATATAAGCTTTCAGCTCAACTGAGCGCTTTAAAATGTATTTTATTAATGATTGAAAATTCCACCAAGATAAATAAATAAATAAATATATAGAAAGTGTGAGATAATAGTGTTGTGTGTGTGTGTGTAGGAATTGAAAAATTATAAAGGAAACGTCTTATATTTGCTCTACGAAAGGTATTTAATTTATTTATAAAAATTTATTTTATTGAGCTCTAAAAGTTAAATTTCAGAGTTAAATCCCTTTAGTTGCTTTTTTTAAGTTTTTTCTTCCGTTTGAATTTTAACTATTATTGAGAAATATATTTTTATAAAATTCTAAACACCATTTTTAAATGTATGAAGTGTTCTTTTTGAGCTATACATTCCAAGCTAAGTTGAGTTGTTAGTTTTTAATTCTACACATCGTAGTTTCTTTTTTTTTCTCCATTGACGTAAAGAGTTTCTAAAAATACAACTGTATTTCTTTCTACAGCATTGTTTATCTGGGAACCATTCTAGCACTTTTAAGATTGTTTGGATATTGAAGATCTAAGAGTGAAAATATGGCTTAGAGAGGAGTCAAGGATACATAACATACGGCCGTCGTTTGCTATAACACATATTGTTACAATTTCACATTCTCAGAGATAAATATTTTGCGCAGAAATAGTTTTTCTTACTTTCTTCGATTTAGACCATATGACTAAAAATATGTATTATTGGTATATAACCTGGACTTTGAACCGTGATTTTTTTTCCGGTCCACTTAAAATATATATATTTGTTCAGTTCCGGTTTCCGTTCCGACAAAAATAACTATTCTGGGTTGAATTCCAAATGAGTAATTTTATTTTATGCATAATCATATATACTTCTAGTTCATTATATTGAATTAAATCTGCCTTCTACAAGTAGTTTCGAGAGAAAAGAAACAGAAAAAATATCGATAGTTGGTTACAGTAATAAAATGACTGAAGATATGTCGAACCAAAATAAACTGATATTTTTTTCGGTTCTGTACCAGTTTTCATTCCGACCGAAAGAATGATTTTTGGTTTTCGGTCCAGTTAGGCCCTACTTATAACTAAATACAGTGGATAAAAACTCAAATTCTTTCTCAGAGAGGAATCTAAATGTTAAAATATTTTGCTCTTTTGTTATTCCAAATGATAATATAAAGAAAAAGAAACATATCTGAAATGGTTGCATTAAATCTATGTCATATTTTCTTAGCCTCTCCTATCTTTCTTATAACCAAACATTTGAAAAATGTTTTTAAAAAATTGATTAAATGTATTGAATTAAGTTATGAAAGGCTCTACGGCAGTTTAAAATAATTCAGTCTTAATATTATTTTTAATTGGACACTTGTTAATTATGGTTTTTAAGACTTTGCTTAAAACATATAAGTGGAACTTTTTATTAATCGCATTTTGAAAGGTTGCAAATTTCATGTCTTTTTTCCAGTTTTTCTTATCTTTTTCTTTACATTATTAATTAATTCTACAATATATATATATATATATTACTGTTTTATCTGTCTCTTCAAAGAAAAATAGAAAAATGAAGAAAAAAATGGAGTTATTTCGGATTATTTGTTTTCTTTTATTCTGAGTAAAATGAAGGATATATTATATTTTTATTTAGCATTGTACGTCAAAAATAGTTAACCATTTTCTTTACACTTTTCACGCCTGTACTTTTTTTTTTTGCACTTCCTCTGCGTCTATTTTTTCATTTAATCCATTTATAATCTTATTTAGAATAACATAATTTGTGGTGACAGAAAATTTAGTTCTAAATTAAATCGTTAATTCAGTGTTTCTCAAACTTGCTATATTAGCGACCCATTTTTCGATCATAATTTTCTCTCATCGCCACCCACACCCCACCCCCATACAATGACAACGTATTAAATGCAATAATAATATGATTTTACACTAAATCTACAATACGACCTTGACTATAAACTGTAAAATTTATCAATATAGATATTAAATTTTGTTTAAGTTACTTTTAAGCAATAAAATAAGTATTATGTTACTTTTCATGGTTCAGAATGCATTTTTTTGCTTCCTTTCAGTAAATTAATAATTTTTTAACGTAATAATTTATGCTCCACCTTCCGATATGCTCGCAACCCTCACGTAGGGTTATCACGTCCCCTTAGGGGGGGCACCCCGCAGTTTGAGAATCATTGCCTTAATTGTTAGCAACATTATTTTTAAAAACTGTTTTAAGGTAAATATATATATATATATATATATATATATCGATGCTAAAACAAACTCATATCATTTTAACAAAAGCCTGCACTTTAATCTTACAACGTCCCTAAAATTTTGAAATATTTTACAATTATGCCATTTTCAATTTGAGGGATAAAGTTAAAAACAAGTTAAACATTACGTTAGAATACATTTCAAACTGGGAAAATTCACTGATTCAAACAGAGGCATGTAATAAAGTATGTAATATAATAATATATTCTAATCTCAATACAATTGAAAAGAATGTAATATTAATATTGGAGTATTTTTTTATCTGAAAAAAATAAGATATTTCTTTTCTTTAAAATTAGTTGTGAGGGCATCCTGTGACTGAGAGCATTCGAAACTGTTATTTTTTAAAAGTAAAAAACATATAAATGGATATTTTTTTGATAATCAATGTCAGTAGAATATAATATATAAGATATACAGTATGAAAGGTCACTTTAGCTGTAGACATTTTATTTACATCTGAAGAGACCCTTAAAACTCTTTTGTTAAAGTCAAAGTTCTTTCTAGAGAGAATTAATTAAAGCTCCCAAAAAGATCACTAAACAAATATACTGAAAAAATCATTATGAAGAAAAGCCCCGGGTGATGTTTGCTTTTTTTCAAAACACTATTTCATTATATCAAAGATACAGATTTTTTCCTCAGTGTGTGTGTTTTTGTATACTTACGCATTGCCTTAATGTTAATTTTGTACAACAATATTTTTTCCTTCCTTGTGTAAGCTACCTTAGAAACAATAGATTTTGTTTTGAAATTTATTTTTAAGTTATACCCTAGGCGTATGCATATTTAATTAAATTAATTGAATAACTTCTAAAAATTTCATTTAATTATGAATTTTTTCAGATAAAACTATTATGCATAACTAATATTTAATTTTTGACACATTTTATCACGCATGACGTCGGCTATGTTTGAAAAATATAACATTGTATCAATTTGTAATCACTCTTTCCTCTGTAAGCAATTTAGATTCTTTTTTTAAATTCTTTGGCTGTGTTTTTATTAGTTAATTTGTATTTTTGAAAATCCCGTAGAAAAAAAGGAATCTTTTAAATCGCTTTTTATCAGGATTCTTTGAAACTTCTCTTATCTTATCTTAAAAGTATTGGAGAATACTCGCATATGAAAAAATGGCACAATTTACATGTATTATCAACAGTTAGATATTTTTAACATTTGTAAAATGCGGGATTTTCTTGCGTCTTTAGAGTGTCGAAAATGTAAATATAACGTTATTTGGTTTTAAAAGCAAAATATTCTCTCCTTGAGTGAGTGAATATTAACGTCGCACTGTTCAGCTACACGAGGGCTTTTGGCGTCGGACCTCGTAATTTTGGACCACGGTCAAGTGACGTGGACGACACCTGAGTCGGCATCCCCCTCTCCTAACTACCACACTACATCAACGGAAAAAAGTTTGAGCTCGCGACAGATTTAACGTGCATCTCTCCCCTACACGGCAGATTTTTATTGGAACAAGGCTCGAACTCATGACATGCTAGCCACAATCTGATACCTTGACCACTAAGCTACCACGGTCACGCCTACTCCCCTTGGTATTATTTAATGGATTCTACATTCGAAATATGTATTTTAAAATATGTGTAGAAGCCTAATTTTTTATAAGAAGTTCATCTCTTTTTTAATTTTTGAAGTTATACTTCTTTTGTGTGGGGCATTAGAGAAATATGATGAGGGTAAATTTTTACAATGCGCACGCACCCCGTCACGGATGTGACGCACACTGTCACGGATGCGAAAATGCTTTGTCTAGAAATATACAGAACGGGACAGATCATTGCAGCCTTCGAAATTCTCAAAAAAATTATTTCTCTTCACTTCCCTGAAGAAGAAGACTCCCTGATTTGAACCGGGGACTATTCGATCTGCAGTCGAATTCTCTTCCACCGAGCTATCCCTTCGCGTCAGCGAACCATTGCTTTGCGTTCCGTAGGAACGGATACGAAAATGCTTTGTCTAGAAATATGCAGAACGGGACAGATTATTCTCGCCTTCGACCCCCTCCCCATATTATTGGTCCTATTGTCCCTGTGCGGGGGTGTTTAAATTTATTTAAATGGTGATTATCTCAGTTTTGGGGCTGATCCGATTGACTGAAGGTTAGTATCGTTCAACTCTGCTCGTGACCGCCTTTCGTCCTTGGCCCAGCTAAAGGTTTTTAGAAAGATTTTAATCTTGTTACGCCAAAGAAGTATATAACTTCTTACGTTCGTACATAAGTACACATACACTTTTTTTTATTTTTAAAGCTCTCATTTTTACATCCGGCGTATAATTCGCTCCCATACATTTCGGTCTTATGTTGGTGCTAAACCTCGGATTTCATGGAAGCTTTTTAACTCTACTATATATTTTCGTAAATATTTTCCTATCTTGTGTATATCCTAAGTATTGTTGATGTTCTTGTGTGAGGTAAAACTCATCGTGTTCTATATTGTATAAAGATGGTAATGCATTATTCAGAAAAATTATTCTTCCACAAAACAAATATAAGACGTAATCAATAGTTATGTTTGAAAATAAATTTTTGTTTAAAAAAAACTAAAAAACACACGTTTTTATAGTGAATCGAACTAAAAGGTAAAAAAATAATTCTTAATATAAGAATAAAATGATCAACGAAAAAATTGATGTCATTGTGGTAAAAGCATGGGGTGCTCTATATTAATTGTTATAATTTCTTACTAGTTCTATTCCGAAATGCTGAATTAGTGTAAAAATGTAGTACCAAGCACACCCCACGCTTTTACCACACTGACATTAATTTTCTCGTTAATCATTTTATTCTTATATTAAGAATTATTTTTCACTTTTTAGTTCAATTCACTATAAAAGCGTGTTTTGGGTTTTTTTAACTATAATATATTTTTCATTTTTTTAGTTCGATCTGCAATAAAAGCCTGTTTTTTTAGTTTTTAAAACTATCATTTATTTTTGTTGAATTATCCTTGATATTTGGAACCGAAATTATGTTGCTGCTGGAATTAGTCTTGCTCTTCAACGGATATTATTAATTAATGGGACGGAAGGGTATTTATTCTCTTCGCTTATGGGGCCTCGGATGAGTCCCATATCGTAAAATTTGAAAGATACCGTCTCCGTAGATACAGGTCTAATTAATAAAAATGTGTTAAGAAGAAATATTAGATGTCAATCGTATTATCGCCTTTTAAACGTATTGCTATAATGTTAATTCGTATAATCACTTTTAAACATATTGCTTTCTCAAAATGAAAAAAACATATATTTAGCAGTTAGAACATAAATTTATCGCCTTTTAAACGTATTGCTATAATTTTAATTCGTATCATCACTTCTAAACGTAAAAATTTTTTTTTATAAAAATAGAAAATGTTTAGCAGTAAGAATATAAGTTATTTTTTTTCACATGGACGAGACTTTTTTTTATTTCCATTTTCAGAAAAACTACGCATCCACCCAACCCTTTTTCACACAAAGAATACTTTTTTGTTTATTTGTATTAACCACAAGCCTATTTGCTGTTTTAGGGTTGCTCCTTAATCTTGTAGTAGCCAAATCAGGAAATGGCATATGAAATTTGTAGCCAAATCTGAAAATTGTCTATGCAATTAGTCACCAAATGTAGAAACGACATAATGAATTATAGTCACTAAATCTCGAAATCCTTAAAATCCTTATTTATGAGGATCCTAATCAGGACAATGAAACAAAATTATGAAATTCTTGTATTGTCATCGGTCCTTGATAAGTGTGCAAAATTTCGAATTAATCTGACCTTTTAAATGTTAAATGGTCATGTTATGTTAATGACCTTTAAAGTTCAAATATTCCATTACATACAAGTGAAACTTATAAAAGCGTGTTAAAAAAGCATTTACACATTAAGTATTTCTTTAACAACTGGAATTCTTTTAAAATTATTTTGTTCAGTGGTTAAAGTATACGTTCCAAGAAAAGACAACAAAGAAACTAAAAACAAAGAAAAAACTTTTCTTTTGAAATATTTATTTTACTTGGGATAAAAAAAATTTTTTTTTTTGTACTTAGTTTTCTAGGAATGCAACATTTGTTTTCCTTTCTTTGCACAAAATCATTAAACATATTTTTTTAGAAAATCTACGTCATGATTTGAATGCTGTAAATCGTATCACCATACATGTTTTAAAAAAAATAGCCACGGAATCGAAAAGTAAGACTCGGAAGTTTTAATAGCCTTCCAAATTACAGCATCACATCTTATTTACCAACAAAAAGGAAGCAGAATTACGACAAAAAAACAACAATTTGATATGAAAAAGGTCTTCAAATTAAGCACGGAACATTATGCAACAGAGAAACGCATTACTGGTCAAGAAAATAATAAGATCACGATAGTATTACTTCTGGAACCAAAAAAAAAAATGGCGCAATTGGAATCTAAAGAAAGAAAATGGCGGAAAGACGAACTGAAACTGGAAGAAACAGAAAATAAAAGCACGGCACACACAAAGGAAACTGCATATTGGAAAACGATTAACCGTATCTGGTATGTCTATGTCAATTTTCCACACATCAATTAGCATAATACATTTATTACTCTTTCTATCTTTGGCAAAAGTCGATGATGGGGCATTCCTTTACTTTGAAGACAGTTTTATCGCGAGGTTAAATAGTAAAAAAATTCAAACTAATGCCGCAGTTTCGTGTTTCATTCTTTTATTGCTATTCATTCAGAAACCACGTAACATCAGGAATACATTAAGAAATCAGATCCAACAGAAATGCCATTTTTATGGTTCTTGTTAACATTTCATTGAATAAATCATTAGACATGTCTGATGAGTTCTGAGAACTACATTATGATTCCAAGTCACGGGTTGCTTTTGAAGTTCATCACTTTGGCACGATATGCCTCAGAATTACCTGGAATATTTAAGGAACTTTTCGCAACAAGTTTAACAAATCGATTTTGGAAATAATGGACTAACCTGTTACTTTTAATTCACTCTTACTAATTTCATAACATTGATAGTGACTGTAAGTATTATTAGGTATTATATAAGTAGTTTATATAAAAGTAATAGAGAATAAACTTAAAATGAAATTTTTGAGAAATATACTTGTGCCATAACTAATTCTTCGAAAGTGCATTCTAGAAATTTGGCTTCGGAATACATTTCAATATTACAGAAACCAGTTCGACGTAAAATAGAATTCAAAAATAACGAAATGTTCAATCGCTTTTGATATGAAGTCTAGTCTCATGTAGGATTTTTATAAATGCATTAAATCAGCATGTATCATATTTCGTGTTAAAATGTTTTATTTCAAGAAATATTAAAGTGATAAAAATTAAACAAATTTACCAAAACTACAGTGAGGAACACATTTCGTTGGTAAAAAGAGATTATTTATTCAATGATTTGGCTGAAGGTGCTATTAAAAATGCTGAAGCTGAAGAACAAAGAAAAACAGATTTTACATTTTGTGTTTTACCACTGGAAAACAAATTGATTTTGATGACAAAATATTTGTCATTTTATTAAACTGGGACTAGGCACGGCAGCGTGAAAAGAAAAATACAGGGTGTTTCATAAAGAAGTATACAGTTTCAATGCACTCTAAATCAAGAACAATGTAAGATATTATATGTTACTTGTAACAGAACTGTATAGGATTTTTTAAAGTTTTGTCAGAAACAGTCACAGATTTCCTATGTGTGAACCTTTAGTTGCACGAAACACATAGTGCTGGTAATCCATTTCCACCCTAATGTGTGTTTAATCAAGTCCATCGATAGTTGTTGTGATACTCTTAGCTCCCCTATATCAACAAGAAGGGGAGGGAAGAATGCTTTCCCTTTTACGAGCCCCCACAAAAAGAAATAACAAAGTGAAATCTGGACTTCTGGGTGGCCATTTAGCAAGTGATATGTTCTAGTCCACGTCTCGTCCAATCTATCGGTGAGGGAGATAGATGTTCATCAGAGGTAATCTCTCCGTTGGTCGAACAATGTAGTAGTGAGCTATCCAATTGGAGAATAAGTTGTGAATGTCGTTCTGCAACTGTGGCATCAACCAAAGTGAGTTAACATGCCCAAAAAAGTGTTCCCCTTGACATTTTCTAAATTCAAGAACACAAAATGGTTTATCCACAGCAAACACAGCCATTTTCACTGACTAGTCACATGACACGAATGCCATTGCCTACGTCACTTCCGCCAGGAGCGAGACATAAATTTTAAAAGCTCATCTACCTTACGGTTCACTGAGGTGATGCTTTTTTTTTATACTACTTTACTCTGACTGTTTCTTTTTATATTTTATGAATCACCCTGTATTGTTAGTTTTATTGATTCCAAGAAGGAATTTACGATCTTATTAACTAATTACCAATCATGTGAGATTTTAGGATCTATATAGAAAAAATAGGTTTTGAATACTGTTATGAATTCTATGTAAAACAGTTTAAATAATTTGTATTTGATGTTTACAGCATTTATATTACTCTATGCTATATTTATTTTATATTAAAATTGTAATATTCACAAGCAACACCATTCCTTACGTTATAATGAGGATTCAATGGGGACTTGGCGAGATCTTGATGGTAGAGCCAAGTTGGCTACCAATTCAACGACTTTGGCGACCCTTTTGGCGACATTGGTGACCATGTTAGGGAGTTCGGGACCCTCTGGATTCTTCTAGAAATTTGTGGACAAATACACTAATTTCCCGCTCTATGACGCAACGGATCTTTTTGGAAGTTTCCGCCGGGTCTATATTTAGAGCGGTGCTCGCCGCAACGAGTCAGTCTTGTTTCAACCAGCGATTAGTGAGTATTATTTTGACTAGCGATTAGTAAACACCTTGACCGTGATTACCGATTAGCTCGGTTGTGTTTGTGAATAATCTTTTACATACGTGTATTTCAAACACTGATAATTGTGTTTGAGTGCTGTTGACGGTGTGGAGACCTTCTGATATTTATTCTGTGAATATTGCTGCTAAATCCTGTAATTCAAGGATTGAATTTTCGTCAATAAATTCTCATCGCTCTTAAAGAATTGTCCAGTACTTTGTGACTGATTTGCATAAAATCCTTGAACGCCAATCAACGTAACAATATAAAGAATTGCATTTTATTGCAGTGGATACCAAGTCATTGCGGGATACATAGGAATGAAAATGAAGATATGTTTGCCAAGAGTGGATCTCAATCAACCAATCCTTTGTCTATATAAAGTTTATATATCATGCTTTTTGAAACATAGCTGTTCCAGTCTGTATATTGAGAAGGCTTCGGGAAAGAAAGGAAGCTAACTATTTTCTGAATAAGCCAACAATAACTTCTTGTTCCTTGCCGGAAGGAATCAGTGTGGCCTGTTTTATACTTGCTACTGGTCATGACTATTAACGTACTTATACGTACAAAATGGGAATTACACAGTCAGATTCCTACCCACGTTGGGACCATGGCATACTTATGACTGGTATTAATATATGCTCTGCTGTTCTAAACTGCTTCTATAGCGTCATCTAATATTCATTTATACATCAGATTTTTATTATTTCTCTCATTCACAATACCTATTTAAAAATTAATGTTCATTTATACATATTACGGTAATTTCACCTAGTGAGTTCCCCATATCAAACATCTTAGTAAAGCATCCCCAGATATTAATTAAGGAAAATGTGCGTGAGAACTCAATACACTAAACATAAAATAACAAGTTTGAAATGAAGTTGATTCAGTGAAAAATCATAACACACAGTGAAGAGGATTGTATGACTTCTTATGGCTTTTAATAAATTTCTGTCGAAGTATATTTTATTTTTAACATGAATTTAAGACCACAGAACCTACTCTTGTGAGTTTTTACATTTTTATTCATTTTATACAAGTTGAATACGATTTTCTGAAAAAAAAGACTTTTTAGGCAACACTTTCTTATATTTTTTATATCCAAATGAAGACGATGATAAAACTTGTTATTCTGTTAAAATTTCAAGCTGAATACATTATAAAATATCTCAAAGTTTTGAGCTTTGTTAATTTTTCTGCTTTAAGGTATTTTGAATGCATTACATTCTTCATTTTAAGAACAGCTCCTATTTCCACAGGTTTGTTAAAAAATAAAACTTTACATTGAGTTTTCAAATAATTTGAAATATTTTAAAATTAAATGGATTATGCTATCAGTATTTATTTTTAAAGTATAACAAAATAGCATTGAATTTTTAAAATATATTGTACAGTAAATAAAATCTAGTTAGCATCAATAATTAATGATGTTATATATATAATCCAAAATCACTTAAAAAAATCTTCCACAGAAAATAAAAAGAACGCAAAAGAAACAAATATCTAAATCTGCGTAACAGGGTTTTCTTTTTTATGTGGGAGAAACCGGAAATGTTGACAGAAAGCATCCAAAACTTAGGAAATTATTCTCTCTCTATTCTCCATTATTAACGTATAAAACAGATTTGTTAAAGCTAATATTTAGCAAAGTTTTTTGTAATAAGATTGATTATTCGATATAACAATTAGTGAAAACTGTTTTCTATGAAAAAAAAAACATCTATTCACAATATTCTGAGAGAATCGTCTGATACCAATTTTTTTTCTCCAAATATCTCCATTGGAAAAAAAATCTATTCTTTTTCATGTTTCAGAAACACGTTTGTGAATCTTCAGGTAATTAGATGAATTAATTATCTTGCGAAATAATACAATTAATATAAGAATAATTTTGTTTATCACACTTAAATATTCTAAGGAATGGCAATTACAGTGTTGTAAAATATGAGATAATATCGAAGATAACATTCTTTATAATAACCTTGCGGGTTTTCTTGTTCTTTGATATTATAAGCTTAGTTTTTATTTTACTTATAATACTGGACTATTAATTATATTAATTACTAACATCATCCATAACATATTACTGCCTTAAATCGTTATTTTTCAATCTAAACGTACATAGGGTAAAATTAAACCTTTAACTCATTTAAATCCTTACTAATATTATAAACACGAAAGTTTGTATGGATGTTTATTATTCTTTCACGGAAAATTAACTGAATGGATTTTAATGAAACCTTAAAATAATGTAGCTTATACGCCATAATAACACATAGGCTATAATTTATAAAGATATTGTGTGAAGTTTCCAAAATATAATGATAATTGTCAAGAAAGTAGAAAACAAAATCTGCCATCTGCAAAAAAGCCCGCGACAACATATATCTATCTTTTTCGTGTGAAGCAAAACTTTCCCTGTTTGTTTTGTCTACGCCATGCCTCACTGTTCACTCGCTTTTAATTTATTCCTTTGATCAGTGTAATCACTATTTTTATTCATAATAAAACTATATTTCGAAGGGAGAGGTGGTGGCAATATTTTAACATAAAATAAATACAACAGAAAGTAATGTTAAAGTATTACACTTCCAGATATAAATTATTTACACTATTTTAAGCGTTCATTACACAAAATTTGCAACAATGTGTTACTTTTGCTAAGCAGAGATCAGCTTAGGAAGGTGTTCTCAAAAATCGAGTGACAGGAGATTTACGGGATTAATAAATAAATAAAAATCCCCTTTATCAGCTATTAAAACGGACTTAAAATTCCACAAATTTGTTTTTTTATGTATTCAGTTGAGCTATTCACGTTAAGTTAACGCATTAAAAACTTCTTTATTCTTCAATCTGTATTGTTTAATTTTTCAATTTACCTGTGCGAAGAACGGGTATACCAGCTAGTACTAACATATTTCGAATAAGATTTCTTAGACATTTTCTCGCTTTCTTTTATGTTTCTCGTCATATATCTTTCAAATGCATACCGAGCAGTTAAATATTTAGTACAAAATAAGATATTCGATATTTATGATTACAGGTACGAGCAGTGGTGCACACAAGGAGAAGGGGAGTGTCCCCGGGACAAGACCACCCCTCCACTCCCCTCCCTTTCCCCATCATCCTTGATTTTATTTTCGATTGATTATAATCCTTTGTAAAAAGAATGTAAAATTTAATTGTTCGTTATTAATACTGAACGCTAATTACTTTTTCAATAATTTAATTTTACTGTTTTTGTGTTCCCGACAATTGACAAAATCAAATGAATATATTTGGCGGAGTATAAGGGTATGATAGGTGAATGGTGGACATTCGACTCTCATCCCCCCTTCCCCCTCCTCTTGAAAAATTTCTGTGCGTTCCACTGTGTACGAATAATGGCAACAACAAACAATAATTAGACTCTTAAAACTTAATATGGAAAATTTATGCTATTTAAAAGAACTAAATACTTAATGACTCGTTAATAGTTTAATTTCATTCTGTAAAAAAGTAGCAAATTCTTTAACAATATTATTTAAAATTTTATTTCGGCTTAAATATTTTCTATTTCTAAAATTCAGAAAAGGGATTTGATAAAAACTGAAGTCTCCTGATCCTTTGGGACGGGAACAATATGATGGAATATTGCAATATTAATGAGAAGAGGTACTCAAAAATAGAAGAAAAATATCTCATCGCACCATCAATTTTCCTATAACTTGCCTCCTCTGTTCAAGTTATTAATCATGGATGTCATTACCTAAATGTCGATTTACATGCTGGAATTTTACTGGTGGGTTTTCTTATCTTCTTTGATTATTCAGATTCATTAATTTTCTAAAGAGCCTTTTGGCATCATTTTTATTTTATATTCATAGTTAAATATACCATTAAATGGATAAATCACTGCCTTTGGCTTGCAGGCGTTTTTAAAAAAATAAAAATATATCATTGCATTAAGGGGTATTTACTAAATATAAAATTTATGAAACATTTTCCTATTTATTTTCATTATGTATAAAACCAATAACATCATAATTTATCAACTGTGTGAAAGAGAATAGATTTTAGTTTTGTGCCTCGTTTCTTAGAAAATGTATTGACATACTTAATACTCAGTAGTTTTATTTTAAGGATTATTTTGCTCTTCTTATATATTCTTAAGATGTTTTCATTTAAAAGTATTTAAAATATTTTTGCAGAGTTTATGCAAATTTTTGAAAAAAAGTAATATTTTTTTTTGTAAAAAATTGCTAATTTATATGTTTGCTCATATTTAATATGTGACTATTGCATATTACAGATGTTAGTACCTTAAGGTACCCGACTAGGCTGAAAAAGTGATTTTTAGGTGTTTGATGTTTGGTGTTGTTTGGGTCATTAGGGAAAAAAAAATTAATTATTGAGGAAGAAGGACTAATACATAAGACTAGAGAGTTTTTTAAGTTCTTTTTATAGCATTTACTTTATCTAACTAATAAAAATATTTTTTAATTCGTTTCTTGGAGAATGAACTTTTCATGATAATTTGTGCACGAAAAACGGGATATCTACTAAATAATCCAATCAAATGCAATGAAATTTATAATATATATGCAATGTGGGCCCTTCAGAGTGTAACACCGCAGGTTTTAACACAGCTACATTGAATCACATTTTACAGCAATATATTTTTAGCTTAGAACATGCAGTAACTTTGACGAAAAATCATGACCATCAAATTTAAATGATAATAAAATATTTATTTCTTAAAATATTTTTTATTCTGCGGTTTGTGACACTTCAGAGGGATTAAAAAGTATATCAATGACGTTAAAATTGCATAATGTGCAATTTATTTTAATTTATCACTTTTTTCTTAATTTAAAAAATTTTGCTAAATTTTCCTAAAAGTAATTTTTTTTTCCAAAAAAAGGGGCGATACATGTTAGTTATTAAATAGTTATGACTTTTTCAGCTTATTCATGTTCTTTAAAACAATAAAATTATTCAGAAAATCAATTTTTAAAAAATTTATCACCGTACCTAGTCGGATACCTTAAAATCCGGCGTATAGCGCACACCTATACTTTCAAGTTGCAACTTTTAATTTTTAGGTATAATCTCCATATAACGTGCACCCCTTTTTTTATACGAGGAATGAAATTTATGTGCACAATGCACTTGTTTTTGTGTTTTTTAAACTTATGAAAAATTAGTATACTCTTAGAACTACAACCCTTTAGGCTCATTAGGAATGCCATTTCTCTTAAATAAGCAGTTTTTCGATTTATGAAGAAGTTTAATTTTTTTCTTTGCTAAATTTTTTTATTAAATATTTATTTTATGTTTATTTTTAAAACTCTCATTTTTATACCGGGCGTATAATGCGCACCATTAAACTTCGGTCTTATTTTTTGTTAAAAGTGCGCGTTGTATGCCGGATTTTACGGTAATTTTTTCAAAGGAGTTTTGACTGATTTGTAACATCTTTTCTGAAATATTTCATTAGTTTTTATGAAACTATTCTCTACTATTGAAGAACAGCACAGGCCGCGGTTTTTCACAGGTTCAGGTATGCTTTATTGTTTTGTACTTTTTTTTTAAAAAGTTACTTTAAAAAATTAAAAATTTTATGGTATATTTAAGCACTTATATACAGTTTTATTTTTTGAGACAGCAAATGTATTTGCAAATAAGTTGCTGTAATTAAATGCGAACAAAGTTTTGCACATTTTCATTGTTTTAAAATAAACTTTTTAAAATTTAATCCTTGTTAAACTTCGAATTTTCTAAGAAGCTATGAGCATTATTATATATTTTTTTCTTCCTTGTATTCTGTATCGGAATGGAAAACTTGCCTCTTTATGAATGAATTCATACATTAAAAGATAAATCCTTGTGTTTTCAATAACAGTATATATGACGTAAAAATTTCTAATACGAGTAACACATGTCTTCGTCTACAAGTACAAATTATCTCAAACAAGAGGAGTGTTAATAAGCTTGTAGGTTTGTATCTTTACACGAACATTTTCTTCTCTGATAGAACACAGAAAAAAAAATTCAAAAACTTTTATTTGAATGTATTTTAGTAAAGTTCATTTAAGAAGGATAAAATTCATTATTTTATTACGAACCAATCAAAACCTTACGAAAACACAACGGGATGTTTTTCACATATTTTTAAAATTTTACTGTTTTAAAGTACCAGAATTTTTGTTATCTCATCAAATTCAAATGCCCTATTGTTTTATTCGTACATATGAACCATCAAAAAAAAAAAAATAAAATGAAAATCTATTATCAGTAGGTTTTGTTGCTGTATATCTGTATATTAGGGGTCTTCAACATTTCAAGCTTGAAGAGCAAATTAATAAATTTGTAATGATCCGTGGTCAAAATATATTGTTGTCATTGTCAAAAAATATTGTTGTCATTGTCAAAAAATATTGTTATCATTAAATTTATATAAAAACTGGAAGGTTTATATATATATATATATTTTATATGTATATACATTTAGTTTAAATTCTCTACTACTGAGAGATGAACATTCATAAAGCAAAACCGAAAAAAATTGAGATTGTAAGAAATCAGACATTGAAGGATATATGAGAAAATAAAATTATTATAGGGTTTAAAATATAAAAATATAAAAAATGGATGCTACAGTATTATAAATATTGCTGCCTTAGGACAGCTTATATATAAAATGATTAAAATAAAAGTAGGGTTGAAATGCTTTGTGGCCAAACCTTCCCCTTTTTAAAGTTAAAACACGAGAAAAACCATTGAAAAAAATGGGTGGAATATCTAAATCCATTACAAGAAAAGGTAATTTACCTAAAAAATTTCATTCAAAAGTGCAGAGTCCCTATAAATTTGGGACAATAAATGTTATTGCAGATTTTGGGGCAAATACAAATTCAAAGCATAGGAATGGCTGAATTGTAATAACAATAGTATTATATATATATATATATATATATATATCACTTTCAAAAAAGTTAAACGGAAGTCGAATTAAAATATTTTACAAATCTGTTATAAAGATAAGAGTGTACTTTTTTTCCCAAAAATTTAAAAGGGGGAAAGGAAAAATTTGGTCGAGATTTTTTTAAATATATTTATTTTCAATGTAAATGAATGGGCCCGTAATTTGGGAAAATCAGCCTTCGAAATTCGCCAAGCTTTTTTTACAAAAATTTTTTAAATTTTCCCAACGAGTTCGTAGCGATTGGTAAATCGTCTGCTTCTATGCTGGAGGTTAGGGTTCGATTCCCAGGGGTCAACTTTTTTTTTTCAATTCATTTTTTATGTTTTTAAATTAAATAAATTTATTTATGAAAGGTTTTATTTAAAAATTAAATGGGATTTTTTTAATTATTTTGTATTTTATAAAATAAAATTTTTTTTAAATATATAACTTAAATTTTTTTACTAGTAAAATTATTAAAAATTATTATTAATTAAAATAAAAAAATAGTTATTAAATAAAATAATTAAAAAAATTTGTAATAAAAAATAATTAAAATAATTAATAAAATTAGTAATAATTAAAATTAGTAAATTAATTATTATTTATTAAAAAATTTAAATTTAAATTTAAACATATTTATACTAATTAATTACTATTTATTATAATTAATTAATCACTATTTATTATATTTAAATTTTTTATTAAGCATTAGTATTAATAAGAAATTTTTATTAATTTATTATTAAAATTATGATTTATTATTGAAATTGTTTAAATAAATTTATTAAATTATTTAAATAAATTTTTGAAATTAAATAAATTTATTTGAAAAGGACTTATTAAATATTTTATAAAATTGTAAAATAATTAATTTAATAACATATAAAAAAGACATGTTTTTTTATTATATTAATTATAAAATAATTTAATAATAATTATATATTGTATAAATTATTTTATATTATATATAATATTTTATTTATAGTATATTGTATTTCACACTAAAAACTATTTTTCAACAATTTTTTTTTAAAATATCATTTAATATTTATTATATATTATATTATAAATATTATTTATTAATATAAAATAGATTTATAAAATTTAATATAATTATTTATATATAATCAAAGTAATTTTTTTATTTTATAAAATGCAAAATAATTACAAAAAATATCATTTAATAAACCTTTCATGAATAAATTTATTTAATTAAAAAAATAATTAAATGAATTGAAGAAAAAAAAGTTGATCGCATGGAATCGAACCCTAACCTCCAGCATAGAAAGCAGACGATTTACCAATCAGCTACGAACTCGTGCGGATTAAATTTATTTTATAAAAGCTTAACAGATTTCAAGGCTGATTTCTCCGAATTGACTGGCCATTCGACGGAATTACATGAGAGGTGAACACCCTAAAAGAGTACTATATTACACCCAAATCTCGATCCGAAATGAATTTAGTCTGCCCCCCCTTGTAAATATAGTCAGTTTTTTTTTATTTAAAATACATTAAAATTTGCTTTGACTTTCAATAAAAGGACCTTGACAATAATTGTGCAGGATTTACTTATTTCAGAGGATTTTTGCTTATTTATTCCTTTTCTCTCCTCCCCGAATACATAACATACGCTTGCCTACGTGGAAAACAGTGGCATTGGAGAGCGAATCGAATAACTTTTTATCGTCAATTAAGGGGTTTTTATAAACCATATAAATTATCAAGATAAATGTTGATTTTTCCATATAATTTTTTATATATAACAAGCCCATGGGGTCACTGGTAATTATTAAACTTGTTTCTATAGTATTGTTAAATTAATTATAAAATACATTCTGCAATACTGATACATTTATAAGTTTATTATTTCAATGTAAACGTGTATTTTATTTTTTTTATTATGTCAGAATGTATTTCGTTTACTTTCAGTAAATTAATGTAATTTCAATGTGTCAGTAATTAAAAATAATTTTTTGCTTACGATTTTCAATATGCTCGCGCCCCCTAGCAGAGTTATCATGCCCCCCTAGGGGGGCGCGTCCCGAAGTTTGAGAAACGCTGATCTATAACATTTTATTTTTCAATTTTCGTGTAAAAGGGAGGAACATAAATGTAAAAATTATATGCATTCAAATGCTTTTTATTAGTTATATTTAGTTAATACTTTTTTTATTCACTTTACATTTGAATTTGAATATTTATGTGAAAATTTTGCTTATGATTTGTTAAAAAAATGCATAAAAATTTCATTAAAAATTCTATGACATTTTAATAAGTATATAAGGACTGCCATAAAATAAATTTTTTATTATTTTATACAACGAAACAATATAGCAAATGTTATACTTCCTTGTCCTTTATAATTATTTTTTAATTACTTAAGTATGTAAATAATTTTATCTAATTTTATTTATTTAAAGTAAATGCACACTACATAAAAAAAACTCCAGTTACAGGGTGCATGACAGAAAAGCGAACAGCAAAAACCAAAAAATTTCACTAAGCGCTACTGAGAGAGGTATGAACAGTTTTAAAAACGCATAACACTAAATCACCTCACTAGTTAAAATACTAAAAAATATTTTAAAAACATTGAGTATAAAATTGATGTATATTAAGAGTTCAAAAGCCTCAAAACTTTACTTTTAAAACATTGAAAGATATATTAAATATATTCTCATAAGATCTATTAAATATTTTATAAAACTTATATACTGAGAAATTATCGGTATAATTACATTTTTTTAATCTATTCTCAAATACGAAATAAATAATGCAACTTCTCACTGGTACTGAAAAAGGAATACTGCCTAAAATATTAACGGAGTCAATCATATTATAGATGACTTTATAGAAAAATAACTCAAAAATTATTTTCATCGGGATTTCAAACTCGGATGTCAAAGATTTGGATAATAGGAGGATAACTCTAAAATTGTTTTCTTCTACAAAACAAGCAACTTATAAACCTGTTTTACAACTTTTCAAGAATTTCGATTTTATTTTTTAAATAAGGGTCCTAAATACGCAAATACCAGCCAGGGATTGTCTTAAGACTTCTTGAAGCCCTGGGTCTCTACGTAAAAGCAGGCCTGCACCCCTACACGAATGTAGGCCTCACCTATGACCCTTTTGCTGGCAGCGGCTAATAGGTCTAGCCACATAACAAAAATTTTTTCACCAAGCGGGGACAGGACATTTAGTCTATCCACATGCGTTAATTGAAGCTAAAACGCATAAAAATCAATATAAATGGCAGCACGATACCTTTTTTTGAATTTCATGTCTGATGGGTAGTTAGAAACAGTTTTTCTCGGTATAAATCTACGAATTGTATTTTGATTACTATAAATAAAATTTTTATCTGTGAAAAAAATTTCGAGAAGTCTTAAGTATACTTTTTTCTCATATGAATAAATTGAGCAAAAGTACAATTAAAAAAAGATTTTATTTAGGTTTTTGGAAAGCTTTTATATGTGGATAGAGGCTCTATCCACTAACCACGCAGAACAGAAAAATGACCTTGAAATGTTCGCTCTTCCTCCACTGGAGAGAGAGCACTTAGAATCATGTGAGAAGGTTGGGGGTGGAAAATATAAACAAACTTTGTTTACAATATGTGGTACGAGATTCTTGGGTTCGAAAATCTTTCAGTATAGCTTTTCTTTGCGTACCACTGTGCCTTCAAGCAAACAGTCCTACTTGCTTTGAAAAGTTCCTCAGAAAACAGCTCATCAAATTTGTGTAATAACTCATTTAAATCCTCAAAAATATTACTTTATTTTTAACTTTTCATGCTAAAAATAAATAAAATATAAAATGGGGATATATACCAATTTCAATGTATATTTTACTAAGTATTCTATATTGTACAATTATTCTATTATTATTTTATTACACTTGTACTTTGTATTTAATTGTTATTGAAATAGTTATTAGGATAAATGCGCTAATATGTCATAAAAAGTTTATTGTAATATGATTCATTATTTCTCTGTCCTGAAAAGTAAGCTAAATGTCTTAAGTGCGCAGTGGCTATAACATCTTGCCACCACCCAGAAACAAAACCCCTGATCAAATATTTTTTTTGAGACAAAATAATGTTTATAGAGGATGAGAACATTACATTTATCAATCAGTTTATCACGGAAATTGTATTTTAGCTTTGTGCCCGCGAAAGGGTTAAAATAGACAATACATAGCATACGTTGTCAAATGCTATTACAAATAATAACCCGAAACAAATAAATATACATGACTTACAATCGGTTTGACCGACTGCTGCCTTTTGACTGAGTAAGTAATGATGGTGTATGATGGTAGGTCTATTCCTGTACATGGACGACGGTCACCACATGTAGCCAATTAACATATCATCCAGAATTCCCAGTGTTTCGTAGAATAAATACAATCTGAAATAACATTTGCCAGTTGAAATTATTCGAATTATGATCTTATAAAGACTGGAGTCAAAAACGAGATGAGGCCCCCATTGCATCCTAGGCCCTGGGTCTAGGTCCAGTTGGCTCATGCCTTAAGAAGTCCCCGAGACAAACAAATGAATGTGATCTAAAGTGATTTTGAAGAGAGTGAGAGAATTCTTTCTTCACAAAAATCTACGAAAACTCTTTAAATGTCTCTAGTAACTGTCGGAAATTAGAGCCCGCAAACTATGGATTCGTAAGCACGCAACATGCCACTAGACAAAAGAGATCACTCTTGTTCAGAGGCTGTTACTGGCTTATTTATATCTCTCTCTCTCGCCACAGTACTCCCCCACCAGTGAGTTGGTTGATAGGTGAACGAACGAGATATTTGTTGTTCTGGTGAGTGTGTGTGAGTTGTTATTGTTGCGTCAAGTGAGTCTGGCGACTTTGTGCTGCGTCAAGTGAGTCTGAAGACTGCTTTGCTCCGTCAAATAAGTCTGACGACTTAGTTTTGCTGCGACAAGTGAGTGGTACGACTTTGCTTGTTGCGTCAAGTGGGTTTGGCGACTTTTAATTGCTCTTTTTGCGGGTTGATGGCGCCACGACACATTAGAAGATTTGCATTTTTCTTTTTAGCTAAGGTCACCAATGTTGGAGATTAGAGCCCTCAACCTATCGATTCATAAGAACGTAACATACCACTAAACAAAAGCGATCACTCCTGTCCGGAGGCTGTTACTGGCTAATTTAGAAACTGCCACTAACACTGCTTCTTAGAAAATATAATCACCATCTTTGAAGTTTACATCTTAAGCTTTAAATTCAAAACAATCATAACTTTTCTGCTTTCTCAGTTTGAGAACATCTGCTATCAAACGATAAGAACACTTTTCCAGACTCTAAAAACATCCAATACTTTTAATCACCCTCAGACAAATGCAAGAAATGTACATAACAATCATATAGAATTATATAGAAGTCTTTTTATTACTCGACCGTTTCTCTTTAAAAATACAGAAAATGGATTCGCACAAAATCGACTTCACGACAGTCTGAGTAACGCGTAAAATTTCACATTTCCCTTCGTTCATTTCATCCTTTTTCTGTAGTTTCCCTTCTGAAAGATCTATAAAACACAGTAAACAGTAGAAAGCTCGTAGTTGTTTCACTTTCTGCTTCGATCCTGATATTGGAAGAAACTCGACATTGGCTGTAAGCTGTTGCACAAATGGACTATTGTTAGGTAAATAAAAGTGAAGATGGACGAAAAGGAACTGTGATTTTATTCATGTGATAAAGATCTAGAGAGGGAAATGAAAACATGGATGCTTACTTTCCTAGCTTTTTCTTGAAGTCCTCTTAAAAAGATATTCTTGTTAAAAGACTCTGCTCTTATTTAAATAGATTATTTTTATGACAATGATGCAATGGGATCTGTTATATTACCCTCTGTGATTTTATTCGTATCTGTGACAGTGTGATATACAATTTTATTCATTTTATGTTTGAAATGGGTTTTTATTCATTCGTTTTATAGACTTTTTTTCATTTACATCAGAAGATTTATTATTTTATGTATTATATCTGTTTGAGTGTAATATATGGAATGAAACTTATTACTTAAAGTGATTTACGTTAGTATATATACATGATTAAAATATTTAAGAGCACTAAAAATAGTTGGAAATTGCACAAATTTTCATTCAAAATAAAAAAAATCATTGCATTCTAACCAGAAATATATAGACATTGCCCAAATGTACAATAACAATAAAAATTCAATGAAATATGAGAAAAAATATATAGTCATTGCACAAATTTCGAGTAATATTTTAATAAGTCCAATGCTTTGTAAAACATTTTTGTTCTTGTATTAATTTTGTGACAATTATTTTATAAAATGCTTCTACTAACTATTATTCTATTTATGAATACTGAATGCAAGAAAAGGGCTTCTCTTTATAAAATTTCTTTATATGCATAAATATGAATACATCCAAAAGCAAAGCGTGGATGGATTTCTACATATATAGAAGACTGATACTATACATAATGGAGTTGTCATTTTGCCTTTAATTACTGTTTTAAAAAATATTACCGAGAGTTTTTAATCATTTTATATTTTAACTTATAATAATAATCGTGTATAAATTCGTTTACATGTTTCTAAATATTTATATTAAATCATAATTAATAAAATATTTCCAATATTAAATGAAAAAATATCAAACTATATATATCTGCAAATTCAATTTTATTAGATGTAATTGTGTACAAACTTATTTCACACACAAAATTTTTAAGACGTAACTAAAATTTATGAAAAATTTTAGCTTACATTTTATGATAGTTACAATTACACGCAGAGAGATGTATAAAATACAGACTTTGTATGACAATACAATATCAGATTTTGTAAATTTGAATTAATTAATTAAGTTGAACTATGTGACTACTTTTAAAGTAACGCATTTATTTTCCATTATTTAAGAAAACAAGTGCAAGCATTTTTTGTTACAAAAAACCCCATGAATTCTCATATACAATGCAAACCATAAAAAATATGATCAATGGGCTTGATATTTCATTTTCGTGGTCTATCATGGAAAACACCATATTTTACTTTTATTTAATAAAATTTCTTTGACATACCATCGAGCTCAAAAAACAATTTCTCAAATAAATAAATACTGTAACCATTCTAATACGACGCAACAATGAAAATAAAAACTGAAAGAAAATGCAATATCTGGAATAAGGTTTGCAGGACAAAGAAAAAAAAGGAGAATGTTGGCTAGACACCAAAATCGAATATGAAAGAACACAATGAAAAAAGAGAACGGAAAAGGCAATATAGGGAACAATAAACAGAAGAAATAGCAACAGGTGAACGGAAATATACTTGATTAAATTTAGAAAAAAGAAATGAAAAAAAGATTTAATATCTATCCACACATAGAAAGAAACATAACTAAACATTATTACTGGCTTAAAGTTGTGTTTCATCAAAATGAAAATATCCATTCTTTATTATTTAAGTAGCGAAGCAAAGAAAAAATATTCGAAAAAGAAAAAACTTAATAAAAGAGTTCCAAATTAAATATTTCATTCCGTATATTTCAATAATTTGATTTTTTCCCTTTCAAAATGTAAGATATTTACGTTTTAATGGTATTTTATGTTTCAATGGATTATAAACGTTTCGAATACATTCATTGTTTGGAAATAATTAATAAAATTTCCACTGAAAAGGTAGGAAAATAGAATAATTAGTTCATATTAATATTCTTAAGGGAATTTTATAATTCTCGATTTCATTAAAAAAATGATGGAAATCAAGGATGATAAACGAAAAAGAAGTCATTCAAAAGCTTCCCAAGTAGAAATTTTATAAGAAAACAAATTCAATATCATTGAAGCGAAATGTATATGTTAGTATAAATCAGGGATGGTGAACCTTTATACGTCCGCGTGCCATTTTTCCTAAAGAAATGTGTAATGAGGTATAGAAGTACCGCCAAGTAAATTTTGACTTCTACTAACTGGGAAAATAATCAAACTTAACAACTCAAAACTCTTTGTTTTCTACGAAAAAAAACATTTTACACTCTGTAGTAGTAAATGTTTTAGTTGTGTAGGTATAATTTAAATTAAAGTTACATTAGTGTGACTTCTGTTGTAGAAGATTGGATAACAAATAACATATTAGGATTGTAAGATGTTATTTTTAGCGGAATGCTTGTTGAATTAGAGTCATCTTTTACACGGTTTTTAAGCGAGTCTTTAATGTTATTCATCTCTGAAAAGAATGACTCGCAAGTATAGGTAGATGAAAGTATGGTTAAAGTAGCATGAGACAGCTTCTTCAAACAGTTAATTGTATCTGGAATTCCATGTCCCCAAAATTTCGTAACTGATATTTTTACTTATATTGCTTGCTGATCTTTCTGTGTCAATGAATTCCAACTTTTTCTTTTTTCAATAAATTTTTGAATCCATATTGAACTAGACTGAAAAAAAATCAATTGCATTTTAATTTCTTAAATTCCCAGTCAATCGAATTGGGACAAGTTCAGTTTATTGAATGAAATCGTATCAGGGTGCATAATAAATTTGAGCATTACCGACAATTCTTTGAACTGAGAAAATCTCACTGAAAATTCCTTGATTGACGAATCAATTACGGAAATATTTTGAACCAAAATTCAAACCATTTTGTTTAGTGGCGTGCCCAAGATATTGTGCCGCGTGCCCTCAATGGCATTGGTTCGCCATACCTGGTATAGATAATTAAAAACTGTGAACTTATGAAATTATCTTTATACAGTGTCAATTTGAATTAAAAACATTTTTAGGTAATTTTTATAATTTAATTTAAATTCAATTAATTTATTACTACATTTTAAAAACTTTTATAACATTGTTATTTTAATAAAAACAAGTAATATAAAAAAAATTTAAGTCAATTCCTACTTAGATCAACAAAGAAAAATTTTATTTTAGCTACTTTTTATTAAATAGTTACAATTAATATAATCACAACATTAGGGGTAATTAATTTTTATTAATTATTATTAAAGTATCCTATAATCATCTAAAACAATCGTGTATATAAAATTTCAGTTCAATTGAATGCTTTAAAACGTGAGAAAAAAACCCTTTTCAAGTTTTGACACAAGTTGCCAAAAATGATGCCAACGTAGCCTTTTTTGTAATTCTTTAAATAATGAGTTTTAATCAATTAATTTTTATTAATTATAATTAAATTATTGTATTATCGTCCAAAATAATCATGTATATATAATTTCAGCTCAATTGAGACCTTTAAAATGTATTTTATTAACGATTGAAAATTCCACCAAGATAAAAAATAAATATACAGAGAGAGACTGTGAGCTAATAGTAGGAAATGAAAAAATTTCAAAATGCGTGGATTTTAATATAGTCGAAAGATGCACTCTTTTATCTTTAATATTTATCAAATCATCGTGAAATTTGGCGTGAATAATTATTGATATCCATTAACTACATTTAAAACATTGTTTTGAAAAATATTTAAAACGTTTTAAATTGCTTAAAAATTTTTAAACATTATTTATATTAATTATAATTTATTCTTATGGTTTTAAATTTAAAGTAATATGCCCATAAAAAATTTATCTTTATGTTTAAACATAAGGAAAAAATTCTACTTGAAGTTGCAGTATTTTTTTTTTTCAATAACACTTGTTGTAAATATTTATTTCATAGATATGTTTGAATATATTAACGAAATATTCAACTCGTTGCTCTTGCTTGATTCTGCTAAAATGTTTTGTTATTTACGAATTATCGCAACAATCGCCAATTTTCAAGATAACTCGCCAAGTTGGCAACTCCCACTTCGCATGAGCCTTATGCGCTGAATCGGCAATCATGCGCTTCGTTTCGTGTAATGTCGCCTAAGTTGTGAATACGTAAGTACCAATATTTTATTACCATGCTATTGAAAATTCTTATGAACATCTTATACTTACGTGCTATAGGGTCGACCATTTTCGCCAAATGCTGTCATCTTTTTATTATTGTGTTCGTACAGGTATATTTCAGTTGCTGGTCGCATATCGCAGTATTTGGAGCCTTTTTTAATTTAATGAAATTGGTTGACGGTATAATACTGAACACTTTAATTGTTAAACGTCTAAATTTTGTATTTCGCTTTAAAGTATCCGACTATGTTCGGAACCGTGATTTTAAAAAGGCGCATAAAGAGATAATTTTCATGATAATTTAGCGTCACTTAGATAAGGATACATGTATAAAGTTGTCTTAAGGACATTATAACAAAAAAATATTTAAATACAATATTTTGGCAAAAAATTAACTTAGAATAACCTTCTTTCAAAATGTTCTCCTTTTATAAAAAATGCTTCTATAATAATAATATTTTGCTTATATAAAGTGAAGAACCCTCCAGAGAGTCTGAACTAGGATTTTTGAAAAATTCACATTATTTTCAGAGTTATCACTAATTGAAATAATTATCCTTGTTTCTTTCTTAAAATTTCTCTCCTCTGTTGTGGTAAAAAATGGATAAATCCACTTAAAAGTTATATATTTTAAAAATTTTAGTTCATGCTCTGTACAGAGTTTTGAACTATATACAGGCAAAATATTATTATATAATAGAAGCATCTTTCATAAAAGGAGAATGTTTTGAAAATGGGTCATTCTATGTTCATTTT
This sequence comes from Trichonephila inaurata madagascariensis, assembly GCA_019973955.1. Taxonomy (NCBI): domain Eukaryota; kingdom Metazoa; phylum Arthropoda; class Arachnida; order Araneae; family Nephilidae; genus Trichonephila; species Trichonephila inaurata. Next base: position 28,299 of record BMAV01014833.1, read on the forward strand.
TTGTCAAAATATTGTACTTAACCGTCTAAGCGGTCTGCACTTAAAGTCTTGCCATTCTGGAAATGCTTCGAAAATGCACCGCACGTATTTTTTTTTGCCGTCAGGTGGGGTTCTCAAAAGCGGTTGAGTCGTATTTTTAAGAATGTGGCTCGGCCGTTTTTGGGAATCTTGCTTGAAGGCAGAAAAAGCATCTCTGGAATGACGGGATTTTAAGTGCAGACCGCTTGGAGGGTTAAATAATTTTATATTGTAATAATAATGCCATTTTACATACGTTTTTTAATCTAAGTGACACAAAAAATATAATAAATATTATCCATTTATAATCTTTTGCAAAATCAAGGTTCCGAACGTAGTCGGATACCTTAAAATAACTATCAAAATGTATTTCCTGTAATAAATGACCCAAAATAACTTGAATTATTTTAGTCTCTTAATCTTTTATTATAAAATATTTTTTTAAAACCTCACTTTGATGATGTTTCCTAATGGATATAAAAAAACTTAAGGTATAAAATTTCGTTTAAAAATATTCTAATCATAAGGCGGGCATTTTCGAAAGTTCCCTTCTGAAATATCAGCTAACCTCACAGATAAAAGAAGCATGGAATCCCTTTTTCGAATCGGTTTGACGCGATCTATATTTTGTAGGTAAATATGCGCATATGATTTGAAAAGCTTTGAATAGTCTAAGGAATCTTTAAAGTACCTTCAATCATTTCCTCTAAGAAATAGTGAAAAAATCTCTTTAAAAATCAAATAAAACTGAATGGTTATTTTTTATCCAGTGTAATATCAATGCTTTTGCTGTAATTTCAATAAATATATTCATAAAACGTATTATTTCATAACGCCCTTAAAAATGTCTTCATTCCTTTTAAATTGCGTAAATAGTTTTTTTTTCTGTTCAAAGTATTTTGCTTGGTTTGATATTATGGTAATTTGTCTTGAATTTATTATTAATAAGCATAATACATAGTTCTATACAAGGTGTTCCCAAATTCATGGTAGAAACTTTAAGGGTATATACAGGACATTGTAACAATCATTTATTGTACAGGAATGTATGAGCGCAAGTGACGCTTTGAGACGCAAACAGGGGAAATAAAAAAAGAGCCACCATTCAACATGATGCATCTCAGTAGTTTAAAACGTAATTCACGATTGTGCTGACTTCCACGGTGTGAGACTTTACCGTTTCCTCAAAATGCAGACATGCATTACATGTATGGCTGTGCACTAACAGGTAACGGAAGAGCTGCATGACGAATATATCACTTGAAGTTTCCTGATCGACGAATGCTGGATCCAAGGGCGTAGCTACCGCCGTATCAGCCGTATCATTGATACGGGGCCCCCAAGCTACAGGAGCCCCAACATGTGTAACTACAGTCACACTAATAGGGCTCCCATATCTGAAAAAGGTCCCCGAAGGACTTTGATACTAGGCCCATTTAAAACTAGCTACGCCCGTGGCTAGATTACAGAATTTTCAGCGGTTATATCGTCAACTACGGGAAACACGTTCGCTCCACGTCACCAGGCATGTTGCTGGACGACGAAGAGCTGTACGTTGTCCTGTAAGAAACAGGAAATAAGAAAGCATCTTGACAGTGCTGAAGAAAGCATCGTAAAAATGTAAGAAAGCATCTTGAACGTAGTGAATGATAGACCAGAGTCAAGTACAAGAGTTGTTACTCATCACGTGTGAGCCATCAAACCGTCTGTAGAATATTAAACGAAAATCACTTACACCTCTTCCATTTTCGTTGAATATAAGCTTTGAATCCGGCAGGCTATCTCCTCCGACTGCCAGTGAGTGCAATGTGCGCTGCAGCTGGACTTCATAGCTCATGTGCCGAACAGTTATGAACAGTTATTGTAAACATTACACTTGTGAACTACGTTTTCAATAAACACTTTGTCTTTCCTCTCATCTCTTATTTTTTTGTGTGTTTGTGCCTCACTACACACTTTCACCCATAGATTCCTATACAATAAATGATTGTTACAATATCCTGTACCTACCCTTAAAGTTTGTACCATGAATTTGGGGTCACCCTGTATATAGGTGATAAATATGACTTACACACAAATCATGTAAATTTCTTTTAATTTTCTATCGAGTTTCGTAATTTTAAAATATTACATGAGCTGAACTGAAAATAGTTTTATATGATATAAATAAATTAAGTTTTAATAGAAATATTTAGTAATTACAATAAATTAAGCAGGTATTTTCATATAAGTAAATATATTCAGAGTTGGAAAAGTTTGCTGTATATAAAATTCTTATATATTCTTCCTTATTATTCTTTCTCTTCGTGACTGTTAAATTTTCTATTTGTTGTTTTTAATATATTTAGATTTAAAATATATTATTTTTGCGAAACAGGTTTCTAAAATACTATGCAATAAATAAATACGTTCCTAAAATTATCAGCTAAAATATTATTTATTGATTAAGAATAAGTAAGAGTTTCATGAAAAACTGCGTTAGTGAGTGAGTGAGTGTTTATGGAGCAAAAGGAGCCAAAAAACTACATTAAGAAATACTGGTAATGTGGTCATAGTAAAGAATTTCGGAAGTGTGGTAATACATAAGATTATCTTCGATTTATAGTGTACTTACTTATGAAAAATACTATAATTCCTTTAAGGTATCCGTCTACGTTCAGAACCGTGATTTTAAAAAAGCGCATAAATGGATAATTTTCATGATATTTAGTGTCACTTAGATTAGATTACATGTATAAAATGGTTGTAAGGACATTTTGACAAAAAAAATTTATTTAAATACAATATTTTGGCAAAAAATTAACTTAGAATAATCTTTTTTTTCAAAATGTTCTCCTTTTGTCAAAAATGCTTCTATTATAATAATATTTTGCCTGTATATAGCTCAGACCTCTTTACTGAGGCTCAACTATGATTTTTGAAAAATTCACATTATTGTCATGCAACCAATTGAAATAATTATTGGCGTTTTTTTCTTCAAATTGTGCCCCTCTAATGTCGTAAAATATGGATAAACCCACTTCTAAGCTATGTATTTCAAAAATTCTAGTTGAGACTCTGTAGAGAGGTCTGAGCTATAGACAGGCAAAATATTATTCTAATAGAAGCATTTTTCACAAAAGGAGAACATTTTGAAAAAAAAAGATTATTCTAAGTTAATTTTTAGTCAAAATATTGTATTTAAATATTTTTTTTTTGTCAAAATGCCCTTAAAACAGTTGTATACATGTATTTTAATCTAAGTGACACTAAATATCATGAAAATTATCCATTTATGCGCTTTTGCAAAATCATGGTTCTGAACGTAGTCGGATACCTTAATATTATATGCACTTTCACTAGTAAGCTTTAATAAGGACTAAAATTAAACGCTTTTTGAATATGTAATTACCATAAAAATCTGTAAGTCAATAATCTAAAAAAATGAAATAATTATAAAGGTTTTACTCTTTTTTTTAGATACATTTTATTTCTATGGGACTGTATTACAATTTCACCACGAAATAAATTAAAATATGAAATCAAGAATAACATAATTAGCATAATATTCAATAGAAAGAATAGTATTGAAAAAATTAATAATCAATAGAAAATGACTCACATGCATTTGAAGTTAAAAAAATAACCATTGAAAATTTTGGCAAAAAAATTGTAATAAAAGTTGTTTTTTTTAAATTTTGAAACTGTTTAAATAATCTGTTCCATTTTCTAAACTCTACATTTTTTTTTATGTTATCCAGTAGAAATCTTTTGCAGCCACTGAATTCATTTGATCATGAAAAACTGCCATATGTTTTGCAATTTACAAGCATCACGCTTTTCTGCAACTTGCGACTCTCTATGTGTCCTTGGATCAGGACATAACTCTTGTTGAGCATTAGCTGCGTCAGCGGCTTCTGTTAAAGTAATCCCAGATCTACAGTTTTCTCATTCTGCGAGACAAACTTTGAACAGACCGACGGTTTTATGAATGTCTGTTTTCTACGTACTGCAAAGCAGACAGCTAACTTTTCTGGATGTGGCCTTTCAGGACTAGCTTAAATTTTAAAACACTCCGTAAAGCCATGTCATTTTATTTAAGCTTGATGTCTGAAAAGGGAATCCCAAAAATATTACAACTTTTGGTTCATTTCTCGTTTTTCTTTTCCTTTTCAATGAGTGACTTAATAGTAATACAGCAACAGTGCATGAAATTTCAAAACTGATGTGACAGTTTTAATATGATTATATAACACCGCAAATTTCTATCCAAATAGGCAATAAGTTTTTTTTTTTATTTTCTATAGATTATGTTGAGTTTACAAAAAATAATAAGAAGTAAAAATAAAAACAAAATTAATAAAAAAATCACAATTTTAATATAATTTCAGTATGATTTTATGAAAGCACTATGAATTGAAAATCAATCTCATAGGAGGTAAATTTAAAATGCTTTTTACTGTAAAAAGTGATTCAGATATTGCGAATATAATTAAAATAATAGAATCAAATATGCAACTTAACGCGTTTTATATAGGATTTTCAATTATTGCTTATGTGGAAACTAAAGGCTTTTTATTTTCTGCAATATTTTGCTTTTAGAAAATGTTTGTCTCTTTATTGTATTCAAACATCACATGATCCTGCTGCTTGAATAATTCCAAAATATCTGAAAATTTAATAGAGATTCATTGCTATCTAGAATTCACTTTCTTTCATATTTGTGTTTTTATTCCAGTTATAGATTTTCCATTAAAATTGTTGTGGATTAGTTCATTTTTTTAATAAAATATAATATATTTACTTCAAGAAATTAAATTATTTTATTTTTTCATCCACGCTGGAATAGTATAAGTGTATACAGAAAGAAAAAATTTAAATTTTCCCTTTTAAACAACTCTTTTTGCTTTATATAAAGTAATTGTAATAAGTTCTTGCATGATTAAAATTGAATATATTTTTCATTCTTTTAATTTATTCATCTGGTAATCTTATTTTAAATAAAACATCTTATATTTTAAACTTTCTCAATCTTGATGTATTTATTAAGGTATACTTTGTTATGTTATCCGCTATTAAAACATTTTAAGCATTCGAGTTCTTATATCTATAAAACAATCAAGGATGGATTTTAATTTATCGATGCAAAAACTTCATATCTTTAAGGCTGTTTTCGCCGTATACACAAGAGCGTGAACTTAACGCGGAGCACATTTTCGGACAGAAGAAATACTTCAATTTTTATAAAAATTTGTGATATTGTGTGTGTAACTCGTGCATTTCTTTATAATATAGTCTTTATAAAATTTCAAAACATTTCATAAATAATTAGTTTTTTTTCTTTTAACATGTAAAGGTATAGCTCATTTAGCATTAGGGTATAGGGGGAAAAATGCGAAACACATTTATAAAAGAATAAAATGTATAAACTCGGATAAAAATGAGTAGTATGATAAAATAAGTGATTCTCTACAGGATAGTGAAGCCGGAATATAATATTAATGTTTGAGTACTTTTTATATCTGAAAAAATATTCCGAAATCGGGTCCTATACTTAAACATCAGCCGAAAGCAGCCTTAAGAAGTCATTTTAACTGAGCACATAATTTTTTTTAAATGTTTTCGCAAAAATTTTGAAGAAATGAGGTTAATAACTTTTCCCTTTCTTCAATAATGAAAGGATAAGTTAAATAATGTTAAAAATATGAATTGTTTTATATGCTCTGAAAGTATGCTTGTTTATTGACTTTTTATTATTATATCTCGCACCATTTTTAATCAAGTTATCTCAAACGAGAATGGTAAGGCAAAGAGGTTTAGAATAATTTGAATTGAGGATAGCATTTGAAATCTCAATTCTACTATAAGCCATGTTCATATATCAATTTTGACCTGATATTACGCTTTCTATCAATTCGATCACGCTATCAATTTTGAGCTCAGATATCAATTATACCGAACTTAATATTGTTACGTTGATCGGGGTTCGAGGCTTTTATGCCAATCAGTTGCAATGAACAAGACAGTTCTTTAAGAGCGATGAGAATTTATTGTAGAAAATCCAATCCTTTATAAATACAGGATTCAGCAGCAATATTCGCAAAATAAATCTCAGGTCTTTACACCTTTAATTCGAGAAAAACACGCTTGTGTCATAGGTCTTGAAATTAGTGGATTCCTCTACCAATTTCTAGAAGAATCCAGAGGATTCCGAACTCGCCAAAAATGGTCACCAACATGATCGCGAAGTTGCCAAATTGGTCGTTAAATTGGCTCTATCGCCAAGATTTCGCCAAATTCTCATTGAATCACCATTATAACGTAAGGGGGACAGCATTTGCTTAAGAATATTACAATTTTGAAGTAACCTAAATCTAATTTAGAGTAAGATAAAGCATTACACATCCAAATGCAAATTATTTACACTGCTTGACAAAAAATTTGTAACAATATATTATTTTTTCAATAATTAATTGTTCTTAAAAATATATTTTGAAATTATTTTGATTAATCCATCTCATCTTGTTCATAGATTGATGCAATTATCTTTTCCACTTCATAAATATTTTTCTGTAACTTATACCAAATAAAACAGACTTAAAATAATACGTCCAAACTAAACAAAGCGAGTCCGAAATGCGGCGCAGTAACTTGCAAGAAAAACACTGAAGAGAAAGAATCTAGCGACGTGTTTATTTTTTCCCGGGGTTCAGCAATCGAACGATTAAAAGATTTCCGAAGTCAGAAGATAATCAAAGCAGAGCAAACCTAATCATCTCAAAGGGTTTAACGATTCTGTGGAGTCGCAACTTTCCTGCCCTAAATCCTCTGCAGAAAAGTATCGAAATTTTGTTTTTCTTCCTTACCCAATGATTATTTCAGTCTATGGCTGTTGTTGAAGCCTTATTATTATGAGATGTGTGGATTGGCCTTTGATTTCTAATTATCAAGGTATTAAGTTAAGTGCTTGTTAAAGAAAAAGCCGAAACTTAGAAAATTGAAGTTTTTTTAAATTATTTGTTACAGCTGTTTTTTTTCATTTTTTTATTTTTAATGTATCCGACTATGTTCGGAACCGAAATGTTTAAAAAGCGCATAAATGGATAATTTTCTTGATATTTATTTTCACTTAGATTAGACTACATGTATAAAATTGTTTTAAGGACACTTTGACAAAAAAAAAATTATTTAAATACAATATATTTTGGCAAAAAATTAACTTAGAATAATCTTTTTTCAAAATGTTCTCCTTTTGTTAAAAATGCTTCTATTATAATACTATTTTGCTTGTATATAGCTCAGACCTCTTTACAGAGGCTCAACTATGAATTTTGAAAAATTCACATTATTTTCAGAGTTACAACCCATTGAAATAATTATCGGCGTTTTTTCTTAAAATTGCTCCCCTCTGTTGTCGTAAAATATGGATAAACCCACTTCTAAGTTATATATTTCAAAAATTATAGTTGAGTCTCTGTAGAGAGGTCTGAGCTTTATACAGGCAAAATATTACTATAATAGAAGCATTTTTCACAAAAGGAGAACATTTTGAAAAAAAATTATTCTAAGTTAATTTTTTGCCAAAACATTGTATTTAAACAATTTATTTTGTCAAAATGCCCTTAAAACAATTGCATACATGTATTCTAATCTAAGTGGCACTAAATATCATGAAAATTATCCATTTATGCGCTTTTGCAAAATCACGGTTCCGAACGTAGTCGGATACCTTAAGAGTATTAATCTGAACTTTACTTTGAGCTCGCGGTAGTCCAGTAATCATAGAAAATAACTCGTTTTCTGTGTTGTCGAATCGTGTGTTCGAGTCCTGATGCCTCTGAAGACCCACCGTGTTGAGGGACTGAAGCACATTAAATCTTTCGTGGTGTGGTGTAGAAATTAGAAAAGGACACCAACTCCGATGTCGTCCTCGTCACTTGACGTAGGTCAAACTTGTAAGGTCCAGTGCCAACAGCGTTTTGTTGCTTCCAGTGCAACATTAATAAGAATTCATTTAGTTGAACTTTATTTTTAAAAATGAAGTAAATGTTCCTTTCCAGCTTTTTTACATCTTAGGTACACGTGTGGTTGTGGTTGCCCAGTGGCTGAGTGGTAGCGTATCGTGCTTCCATGTCCCAGGTACTGGGTTCAAACCCGGGCTGAGCACGGTCAACTCAAACTTTCACCTTTTCAGTGGGTCGATAAATATACCAAGCTTGTGCTTGGAACTTAACGCCGGGGTTTCGAGTCCAGCTGACCACGTGACCGGATCACCTGCTATGCACCTCAGGTCATAAAAAAAGAGATTGGAACAGTAAGCCTTCACTTTCTATGGACTGTTGTGCCTCTGAGTTTAGATTTTTTTTTATTAGATACACGCTCACGGTTGAAATACCGTACAAAAAAATATATGAATTATATACAGTCCAAAAGGAGGATTCCATACACGCATTGGTTGCCCTACAGGGGTCCTGGGGACCGGTCCCCCAAAGCCCTTGATTTTTTCCGATTGGTTATAATTCTTAGCATATAATACATAAAATTTAATTAAATATTTGTTATTAATGATTAATTTTATTAATAATGCTATATTATTCAATAATTGATTTTTACCGTGTTTTTGTTCCTGAAAATCGACAAAATCAAAAATAGCATGATACAAGAATGGTGAACTTTCAACTCCGGACCCCTCCGCCCCTTGAAAAATTCCTGTGTGCGCTACTGCATACACGTTATCGAAAGACTCATATAAAGATTGATTAAGCATCAGTATTTATTTTGAAAAATAATGTAACAAAAAGAGTGCTACAAAATGACCGCTAAAAGTTTTCATATATGCTTGCTAACATTTACATATCTATGAAAGAATAAAAACTTTGATTGAAAAATACTAGAAATAACAGCAATTGCTTATTTTTCGCTATTTTTTACTGGTTATAGTGACCAAGGTCATAGTTTCGAGCTCGTGGCTATCGGTCATGAATTCGAAAACTAGAACCTCAGAATACCCACCTTGTAGAGGGGCTGATGCACGTGAAATCTGTTAATACTTAAAGTTCACTTGTTAACTAGGTGTGGACATTCAGAGAGGCGGGTTCCAGCTCAGCAAATTCCTCTTACTGGTGGGGTAGGAAGTTCAAAGAGGTAAGTTCCAGCTTTTGCGTCGTTCTCGTCCATTGACCGTAGTTGAAGATTACGTTGCCAATAGCCCTCGTGTTGCTTCAGTGTGCGACTTTAATTAAAATCAAATCAGATTCACTATTTGTTGATTATACGCTAATTTATTTACGATCATATGAATAAACATTACTGCCATTAATGTACAGATCTACCACATCCATTACGCCTGAAGCTAATTAAAATTTTCCTACAGTAATATATATCTATATATACATATGGAGTTTTGAGGAGAGGAGAATAAATTGTTTTCCAAATTATTTTACTCATGTAAAACAATTCTTTAGGTCTCGTTAAAGATTTATGGAGTGTTCTTCATTTGGACATAAGTTTAGAAATGATTTTCAAGATTTAAATCATGTTTAAGACCATAATAAGTAAAATAACAATGAATATTCATCCGTTATACAATCGATTATCCTTAGTTACAGTTCGTGTAAATCAGCTGTTACAAATAAAAAATATCATGAGTTTTCCGTGACTTATGTCATTTCAAAACAACGTAAAAAGTTTTATTGTATATACTAGTTATTTTCTGCTTTAACAGTTATGAAAAGAGTACCAAATATTTCTCAAAAGGCATCTGTTATCAAAACAATAAATATGTATTTAATTATATATTTATGGTATAACTCAATAAAAATCTTTCTAATTGACATCTTTATTTTTGCAGGTAAGACATGTTACCAATATTTCTGCCTTTCAGCATACATGGAGAGGAATTCTACCCTTATTAGACTACTTAGGAAGCATGAACAAAGCCAGTCTGTATCAAAGTGTCTCATTATACTTAGAATTCATAGTCGTTTAGCAGATAATTTCTTATAATATATTTTAGTCCAGGTGATTAATTTACATAAGTAAACTTATTATATAGTTGCAGTGATATGCATGCTGTGTGATAAAATGATTAATACTTAAAAATTTTAAATTTAGTTTCTATACTTAATGCTATATTTCATTTTTTTTAACCTCTTAACTGCCACCGGCGTATATATCCGTCTCACTCAACCGGTGCGTTGAGTTTCATGGACGTATATATACGTATTTTCGAAATACGTATATATACGCCCGAAATTCTATATGCTGCTTGTAAAATTATTCCGAAGGCTTTGGAATGCAACAAAACGACCTTGGCAGAGTTTGCAAAGGATTTACTTATATCGGAGAAAAATTTACTTGTTTATGCCTTTCCTACCCCCAATACATTGTATACGCACCCCTATGCGAAAACCGGTGGCACTGGGGAGCGAATCGCATAACATTTAATCGGCAGTTAAGGGTTAATAATAGTAAAATCCCCAAAACAAAATTGTATTAGTAAATTAAATGAAAAAAGAATGTTACTCAGACCTTGATTTAAATGTTTTAATTTAAAAAAACTTCTTTTTGAGATTAGTGAATAAATTTCATTTACAAGTTCATGACGGCCTTAGAAAAACTTTACAATGATACCATACCTCGGTTTTCCTTATAATGGATTTTATTCTGCTATTTTTTCTCATGTACCACTATGTTTGGTTTAAATATTAATATTTCATGATTGATATCAAATTTATATTCCGTAACATCTGATTATTCTTCCAAAATAATTGGCAATTGTCAAGCCTCATGACACGGATATCTCGTATAAAGTTCAGAGTTGTGGCTTTTATTCTTGAGCTGGTTTTTCTTCCTTCCTTTCTTTTTTTTAAAGCATCAAAAACATTTTTTTGTCATTGATGTTTGTATAATCTTGCTCATGAAATATCAACATTTGTAGATGGATATCTAATTATAAGGAATAAAATTGTGAAAATTCCAAAGGCAAGTTGAAAGTACCGAAAAGCCAACAATTTTCCATGCAAGATATTTTATTCCGAAGGGAAAAAAAACGTGCGATTTTTTTCTGTAAGAAACATGTTGGTTCACAGCAAAATAACTATTCACGTATTTTCCTTTTTCTAAAAATGATCTAAGCCCAATTGTATTAATATAGCACATTATTAATTTATACGTTTAATTCTTCGTGTAAAAAAAATTAGATTATATATAGAAATCTGCATGATAGAATTGTTTACTTAAAGTATGAAAATAATATTTTATTTTTTTAAATATATATTGATCAAAAAGTTACTTATAATGATATTTTAGTAGTTTTTGAGAGAAAAAACTTTATACGCAAATAATTATTGCATTAATTTTATTAGAAACCTTTCAGAAACTCTGAAACTACATATAAAATAATTATGAGATCTTACATTATTCATGAAATCCTTTTATGCAACTGTTTGACGGGAAAATAATTAGAAAAGACATCTGAGAAAATTAGTGACAGTAATATTCAACAATAAATATAAGTCCTTGCTTATAAATTACTGTTAGCTTACAAACATATGAGTTCCACGTTTACAATTTCACTCTCAATAATTAAGATTACCATCATAACTCGATTTCACAATTGCGGCAACTTATCACTATCTTCTTTCGTACGATTTACGGGTTTGTAATTTCTGAGTTCAAACCTTAATCGCCTGGCTTCACACTATGATTAAAGGTTGTATTCTGCTAATGAATTTTGAGCTGCAATAGACTGAGAAAGTAAATGAGATCTGTCGTTTTTATGTCAGAATTATGAAATCTTGATATCTTTCTCTTGAAGTTTTCCATTTTCTTGCGTCTACTGAAACGAATTGTTGAATTCATCATCTTTCTGTTTGGTAATGCGATGAACTCGAGTTTGAATGCATTCCTCATCTTTCCCTGATCCAATTTATGTAGGAAAAATGATTTATATTTTTAAGAAGTACCTATAAATTATTTTTGATTTTTAAGTAAACTTTATTCTGCATTCTCTTTTTGGCAGTTCAGTAGATTTACGTATTATTATATCTTTTTCCATAAAGAAAAAAAATTTTTAAACACTTGAGAAATTTTTTAAAGTTTTTTTAAATAAGCGGTTTGTAATGAGATTGTAATATCGGACCAGAAGTTCAATACCGGTACTCGGTATTGTTTAGATCTTAATACCGGGATACTTGTAATTAATACCGGTAATATATATAGAAATTTTAGAAAAAGAAAAACGCAGGTGTTTTTTTTATTTTATCTACCAGTTTTATTAGAGAGTGTAAGTATCACAAAAAAAAAATTTGTAATTTATAAATTGTAACAGTACATAAAAGGAATCACAAAAAAGTAAAGGAACATCCTATTTATTTAAATCACAAGAAGGTGTAAATATCCAAGTGTTTACCTCGAACCCCCATCTTCAAAAAACTTTTTCGTCGAAGGGTTTTTTGGGTGTGATTTCTTTTTGTATTTTGGTTTGTTGGCATTTTTTTTTTTCCCCAACAATTTTGGCAGAGAAAATTTCCCTTTTTCCCATTTGAAATTCTCATATCTTCGATAACTTACCGAATTCTTCGAATTGAATGGGTTTGGAGTTAAATTTTTGCTATAAACTTGACAAATTTTGAATTGTTTTCCCCCCTTTTTCTTTTTTTTCCTTTTTTGTGGATTATTATTCTTTTATTATTATGTTTATTATTTATATATATATAAATAAATTAAAAATTTTAAAACCCAAAAAGTATGATATCAAATAAAAGGGAATAACAGACCCCCCAAATTTTAAAAAATATAAATATTCCCACTTTTTCACAACTACAATCTTGTTTTCCACAACAAATATTAACTCGAATTTTCCCTTTACATATCGGGAAATAGGAAAATTTTTGGGATGATTCGCATATTTTATCACTTCTCTTGAGAGATTCAACTTTATATTCACAAAAAATTAATTTTCACCGTTAGAAATAAAAAAAAGGGATCCCATTTTTATGTTACCCCTGAACTTATAGTGGAGACAATTCAAAAAATTTCGATTAAATACCAAAAAAACGGTACTTAAATTTGTGAATACCGGTATTACAAAATTGTAGAAATGGCTCAAAATACCGGTATTCAGTATCCCAGTATACCGGTATTGCAATCCCTAATTGTATAATAAAAACCTCAGATTATTTTTAATATATTTTTATTATTTTTTTTTTTATTTTTTAGCGGCATTGGAAACACATTTTTTTTTTCATCATTGAAGAATTGAGATTAAATTTTTCATTTATTTCAATGACAACTTTCTACAGCCACACACACATAGTGTTTATATATTTTACCTTGATAAACGACCAAAAAAGGACACACCACCCGAAGTCGCCAAATGCCAGCCATTTCTGTGTTCACCGCCATCCGGTTAGGGTTTGGAGGGTTGGGCGAATCCCGGGAAAGGGATGAAAGTTTTTGAATGTATATTTTTTTTTGGGCATGGGGTACTTTTTGCTCAAAGCTAAGGATAACGGCAGGCGTACTACTAGCCACTTGCCACGTTGAATTTCGTAGATCTTGATTTAATGTTACTGTTGATCAGGCGGCATAAGTAACAACAACATTAATGTGTTCAAACGTGTGCAAGAAGTATTTCCACTGTTCGCTGCATATCACTGCAATAAACAACGTCTTTTAAATCGACGAAATTTAGTAGATATAATACGCAAGAACTGATATTTGAAACAGTTTTATTTTATTGAATGCAATTATTTTATTATAAACGATATGTTCAGTTCTTGAAAAAAAAATATACGCCGATTTAATTTGTACCAGTTCGGCATATTATGCCGTAAATCCATTTTACCAAATCAAATTACGTCTGGGCGGGGTTTATATCTATATAAAAATAATAGCCCGCGATGACGATCGTTTTGGCATGGGGTTAAATACCATTTTGGGTCGGAAGGTACCATTTCTAACTTCCTTCATTGGTGACCTCCCTGCAAAAGAACCCCACAGTCGGGCACCTCATCCACCGCAAAGGCAACCGCCTTTGCACATGACGAACCAAAAAAAAAAAGCCCCCCTCACGCACGAAAGACGCAACCCACAAGCCGTTGCACTCAAAGTAACGTTCCTGCTCTCACTCTCTCCACGAATATCGTATCGTTCCTTTGCTATTTCCGAATACTGGCAAAGGGTTTGGCGATGTGATATCTTTTTCCCCCTAAAAAAGCCCCCATGCGATAGATTGTTTTGGCATGGGCAAGATACTCTTTTAATCGAAGGGCCCAGTTGAATCCCCTTCCCTCTCTAAAGTTGCAGTGCATTCGCGATCGAGATTTTTTCGCTTGTGCATGCGTGGGGGCCAAAATTCTATATTGCCTTTTATCGGGATTTTTCACGTCTTTTCTTTTGACGAAATTGGTCGATGGTATTATACCCACACAAGCACCATACATATTTATAGCTTTTCAACAAAACCTTGAATAATTTTTCCTTGCAACAAATTATGTAAACTCGAATAATTAACTTATATCTCAAACGGATGCTGCACCTAAAAATTCTGAAAGAAAATTTTTCTGAATAGTAGGTGAACAATCCTCACGTTTTGCAAAAGTGAAAATAACTTTCTTCGAAAGAATGGAAACTTGTTCTAATGATTCAAAATGTCAATTAAAACTTATCACTGATTCGAGAAAGGAAATTACAAGATTTCTCCTGCACGACTTTGATATTTTCAATAGAGACTAATTGATTGCTCTTTCAAAAGTTCACTAAAAGTTAATGAACTTATAATGAAGTTCTTGCATGCGCCGTAGATAGCTTTAGGAAATAATCTTTGCATGTGATATTTGATATTGTTATTACTTCAGAATTGTCTTTTACATATTAAATCATGGAGTTCAAAGGATCTAATGATTACATTATTGGACTACATGTTTCTTTTTATTTTAGCTCTGTTATTTATCTCATAATTCACAATTCAATTCATGAAAACTTATGCTGATGGTTCCTCTATGTTACAAATCTTTTTTTACCAAATTTTATTATTGCACTTACAAAAAAAAAAAGGAATGGATTTGTATAAATATTTAATGAAATGCATTCTATTTCATTACATTCATTACTAAACTTCAAATTAAAAATGTGTTCTTAATTTAGAATGTGAAAGAAATGATAATGATGATTAAAAAAATAAGAAATGCGATATCTTATGGTTGTTTTAAAGAAAAAATCCTAAGACTAATTTTGTTTAAAATAACACTTAATTGTTTCACGGTATTTTTAACCAATTAATTACATGAAAATTTCTCAAACACGTTTTAAATTGATTTCGATTCCCCGTAGAAAAATAGTTCACACAACTAACTGCTCTAATTTAAATTGTTTTCAGTTTTAAATGTTGTAATTATAGGAAAAATAAATCTACGTAATAAGTCTTTTTAAGAAAAATTACGACTGAACCACCAAAAGAATAAAATACTGAATGGCTGTTGTGCTCATAATTTTAAATAAGGCAAATTTTGTCTTAAAACTTCTAATTTAAGAGAATTAGATTAAAAAAAAAAAAATACTTCTTTATTGAAAATGAATAGGAAGATGTCTTAAATTAATGAAATTTTACTGTAAATTTCAATAATACTTTGAAAAAATATTTTTCTTTTTAATTTTTATTAAATAATTTTCAGTGCGTTAATGACCATGTAGCAAATATATTTATGATATACTAATTCATAATTATCAAAAACATATAATTATATTAAATAAGTTACTTACGTTCCCAAAATTAATTGTATGTATTATACCAGAATGGGATCATCTTGGATAGTACGTAAAATACACAATTTTTTGTAGAGATAAAATTATTTTTTATATCTCTCAAAAATGTTAACTTCTTTTTTTCAAATGCATATCGTTACGTTAATACAGGTAATTTTTTTCGTACATTTAATTGGCGTGTTCAAGTTTTCTAATATATTATTAAATGTTGTTAAATAACGTCGTTAGTAGATCTATTTGATTAAGGACATTGATATTTAAGCAAAACGAAATATGGATTAAAATATCACTTAATTAATCATGCAATTTCTTAATGGATTCATAATTAGAGATGAGATTCATTTTTTACATAGCACTTATTACGTAAGTAAAATTTTATCCACACAATTATTTCAATTATTTAGAAAAGTAATATATTCTTGTAAATCTTCGAAGTCCGAGAGATGATGAAGTAATGTATTCGAGTCCTTATTTTTACAAAACACTTATCATTTTTGAAAACGGGGCTGCGAATTGGTCTTTTTACCATTGCAGACTCTAGCATATTCCCCTGGAGCTGGTATCACATTTTTAGTACCTATATACCATATAGTATGGTGTATACATATTAACCATATACAGTGAAAATCGGTTTATGGGAAACTGAGCGGACTGAAATATTTTTTTCGTTTTAAAAGAAACTGCAAAAAATATAACGAAATATAGCGTTTATTAGAGTACATTTTATTTACATACACACGTATATATGCATGTATTTCATAAAAATCAATGAAACTAAACACATTCACACACAAACTTCAATACAACATTTTCAAGTTTTTTAAAAAACAAGTATTTTGGGAAATAATCTGATATTTTTCTTTGCATTTTCTTTTTCAGTATCGAATTGTCAACAAATTGTTCGATATCGTCCATTTTATTATTTATTTCAAAATTGGAATGTGAGTCTAAATAACTGCACCTACTTTTCATTATGTCATATTGCATCAATGATATTTTTTGAGCTTTAAATACACTCCAAAATGTATTCGTCTGCCATAATTGTAGCTGTGTGCGCATTATCATCATCTAATGAAACGAATTCTTTCGATGATACAGTAGGACAGTACAATTAAACAGAAACTTTCTCTAACACTCCTCTTAAATCTCTCCTGCGAGGCTGGTGTTTCTGATATTTTGTTCATCCCCAAAAGGAAATTATTTTTCGTGTTAAGCGATTTTCCTTTCGTGTTAGGAGAAAAATAATGCATGAAAATACATAGTAGTTTGTCGGAACCATTGTAGTAGTTCGTGTGTTAAATGATATTTCATCTTAAGCATTTTCGCGTTAAAAGTATTTCACTCTAGGTATATAACAATTGTCATACTAAAATCTTGAAGCCCAGTTTCCATCCCAGGGAGGCACATGAGCTCTGACGATGCGAAATTGTACTAGAAATTTAATTTTGAAGAGAGAACTCTAGTCAAACAGGCACTCCAGGGATCTTTAACATGCCGCATAATCTCACGACATTGACGCAATCGATTTTTTGCAACATGAAAATCCACCGACTTGGTCCAGGGTCGAAATTTGGTTGCACAAGGCCAGCGTCTAACCAATTACACCACACAGCCGGTTACCCCCGTCCTATAGAAAAATAAAACTACATGTATCTTATATAAATGGGATTGTTTATTAACGTCGACCTTATAAACATCAAAAAGACTTTTGGCAATGGAACTCGTTGTTTTGAATATCGGTAAAGAGAAGGGCATCTGGGTTGACACTCCCCTCTCCAAACATCCCCACCACACTAGCATGAAGATTATAAGTTCCAATAAGTTTAATTTGTTCCAGCTCTTTACATTAAATGTTTTCGGTGACACCTGGACTCCAACGCATGACTCGTCAAAAACAACTCCGGTTACAACAACGCGAGCATAACTATTCGGCAAACGCCATTTTTTACCAGAAAAATTGGAAGAAAGCTTAATTGCTAAGATGTCTCAGGGATGTTAATTCTGTCTCGAGAGCTGATAATACAAACAATCTTCGATTAGATGCAAGACTTTGAGGTAAGAACTGAATAATTCGATTCTTTTACACATTATTTATAAAGAAATAAAGCTTCAAAAAAGTGTTAAATGTTTGAAATATAATCATAATTTTAAAAATTATAAATATATGAAAATAAGAAATACAGTAGATATAACGAACCTCTATATTGCGAATTTTTCTATATAGCGAACTTTTTCCTGGAACCTTGAACATTTCATGATTTCATAAAATAACCTCTCTACAGCAAGTGCATTTTCTATATAAAGAACTTTTTCTTTTGTGATTCAATTTTTCTCTCATATTTTAAAATTCCAAGACATTTCAATTTTTCACTGCCATTTTATTAGAAAGACAGAGATTCATAAATCTTGAACTGGTTTTATTAAAGTCCCTACTTTCAACCTGAGCTTAATAAAGGGTTCTGGACGTTTTGCATCGTCGCCCCATTGTCCGGTTCCATTTCAGAAACATCTCCATGTCCCCTTTTCCACTCAAGTGAGGTTTGTGCCCGTGTTCTAGTTATGAAATAATGGCAATAATTTATCATTACTGTATTCTTTTACAAATGAAAAATAGTAGTAAATTATTTATTTTATCATAAAATTATTTTGCTAAATAATTACCGAAGAAACTACTGGTATAAACCCAACCCATTCTTTTTCTTCTTGGCAGGGTTTTCTTTTCTTTAACGGTGGGTGAAATGTATATAATAAAAACATATAGTAATTTAAAAAGTTAATAAAATAATTATAACTATATATAGTAGTTCATAAATTTAAAATTTGTTTGTGGTTTATAGAAGTATAAACCAAGATAAAACTTTATATAAAAAATTTTCCCATAAACAGAACTTTTTCAGGTTTGGCAATTCATTTCCATAAGAGGTCCGGCTTATCACTTTGGCAACAATATGGTCAATTTTGCAGTTTATTGCCTGTCATTTTTCTAAAATAAGTATCCTCTAAATATAAAGCTTAAATAAAATTGATTTATAAACGTGTAATTACCACTGTAGCTATTTTATAAAGAATGATAAATTATACTTTTTTTCAAAACCAAAATTGCATTTTTAAATTGCAAAAATATTTTATCTTCCAAAATATTTTCGAATACAAAGATATTCACACTTAATACTAAAATTCGGGCAGGTTCCAAAAGGTGTAGATGCATTTTATAATTTCTACAAAGGTTACAACCCTCAAGAGTCTACTATTTCGAGAAAATAGCATACCATAAAATTCCTTCATATTTATTCCACGAAATTTTTCTTATATGAATTTTCAAACCATGATTATATTTTATAAACACATTTTTGAACTTTTTAAAACTTCATTTCCTTTATAAAATAGTATGTAAAGAATCTAACTATTTAATTTTAATTTCAAAGATTTATATCTATTTGAAAACTATTTATATTTTCTACTCTCGAGACAAAATTAACGCCTCTCGTATTCCTTAGAACAGGGGTGTCCAACACGCGGCCCACCGACTCTTTTTAAAAAAAATTTGAAATATCAGATTTTTATTTTTTCATTTTGAAATTTATTTGAGGGGTATATATATATATATATATATATATATATATATATGTCTACAATGTATTTGCCCGTTACCTGTTCTTGTTTTAAAATAAATCCTTTTTGGTAATAGAAACGTCCTTTAAAATAAAATAGATTTATATTTTATCAAACAGTTGCATTTGATTTTACTATAGTAAATTATTTTTTTAATAAATTTAGAATTGTGCATTATGTATATCCTTTACTATGGATGGTACATAATTCTCTGTGTGTGCGACTTTCTTTTCTCCCTCCTCCTTTTCTGTTTTGGAGTGCTTAAAAAAGCAAGAGGCAGTCAGAATGTTTTTAAAGGTTTAAAAATATTCAGGATGGACAGATAAAAGGACAATGTGTACATACTTAATCGTTTGCGAATGACAGCACTGTCAAATTTCAACAAAATGACGAAAGATCCAATTCAATGGGAACACACCGTAATTTTTTCAAGAAAATGGCAACTGTAATATCTTAAACATTATTTGAGTCATTTGCATTATTATATTATATAAACATTATTATATTATCTTTTTATACATGAAAAATGATGAAAATAATATTGGTAATTCATTCTGTTGTAAATTTTTACTCCAATTTATTTTTTTTTGTTTCCAAATCTGATATAAAGGTACATATTTTTATGTGTGGCCCTCGAGATTGTAATGTTTTTCCGAAGTGGCCCGCAAGGTCATTTGTTTGGACACTCCTGCCTTAGAATATGGATTGCTTAAGAAATAAATCTATGAGAAAGGGCCAATTACAATAAACGTGAATAAAATATAGAAATAATATATTCCATGTTAATATAAAACCTCACTTGTTGAATTTTTAATTCTGTAAACTGCTTACTTTCAGTTTTTTAACTGAATTCATTTTAATTTGTGTTTGGGTTAGATTAATATTCTTATTAAATTAATTCGGCATAAAGATTGGAAAGGAGTAATTTTTTTTCCTCTAAGAAAAGTTTTTGCTCACAAATTTCTTATTTATAACAGAGTTATCCATGCAGCACATTTACATAACAAATGTTTCCTCCGTAAATGTGGATTAATTTAAAACATTTAAAAAAAAAATTTTTTTAAATGCTTATATAATTTTGTTTTCCTTCAGGAAAAATGATAATTCCTTATGATAGTGTTAAAATAACGAATGTATTGAAATAAACACTAAAGATTAATTAGATAAACTATTTTTCTTAATAACGCGATACTAATTTGAGTTCAAAGTGAATTTACATTTAATTATCAATGCAAACTGAAAATCGAAAACCTTTTTCCTAAACCCTACTTTTGTTAGATACTTAGACAAATGAATCAAAAAATATTTTTTGATAAAACTTACTTTAGAAATTACTAAGCCATGAAATTTCTTCGTTTCTAAAAAGAAATTAACAATTGAAAATACGGAAATATTTACTTTCAATTGTCTTAAGTCATGTTACGCAAATGAAATTAATTAGAGCTATTTATTTAAGAAATTCATTAATGAGTTAGAGGAGAGATAGAATTTTTTTATTGTACACAAATTAAAAAGTGGTATAGGATTAATTTATATTTAAATAAACTAAAGTACCTGAACATGTTCAGAGTACTTTTAAAAAGTAGCATACTAAAACATTATAGATGCCTTTCTAGGAATCAGTATCAATATAACAATAAATATTAATATTTAACTATATATGTGACGAATCTATTCGCGTACCTTCCCCTAACCCCCTCTTGGGAAGTCTTTGGACTGTTAATTCGCGTTATTCGTAAACTTCTGAAGAAACCGTGATATGTAAATCAAGTTTACTATATATAGTCGAGGTTTTCCACTTAGAAGAGAATAGTAGTGGATGTATACCAGGTGAGATTGTCGCTTACAGGTATCATTATTGAATTATTGTGATTAAACACTTATTAGGGGAAAGATTTAAAAGTTACTATTGATCACGCCAGTTAAATTAATATTAGATTAAATCGGATAAAATAGATTAGATCCTATATAAAGTAAGGATCGAGTTTGATAGTCTCCTAATCATTCGTGTATTTCGTCGTTATTCCACTTACGCGATGAGCACCGAGAATTTTTCTTTCTGTTATTAATTGAATTTGTGTCGTTATTTTGGGTGATCAATAAATAGATTGATTGGATCATAGCTAGTGTTTCTTCTACCTTCTACATATCTAGGTACCCAAGAGAGAGGTGAGAACCTCTCACATATATATAACAATACTTTTTAAAAATTATCTAAATTTCACAAAAATCACAATTATATATGTGAACTTCAAGCAATATTTTTCAAAAGCTTGAAAGCAATTAGAGAAAGAGTCATAAACTTATATCAGTAAAAGTATTACTAAACAAATTAGATGCATTTATCTGGAAAATGAACAAAAATTTTAATGTTTCATTAAAATTTTAAGGTTTTATAGCTGATCGAGTAAATTCTATACGAACTATGACGTTCCTCATGAGACCATTGTTTAAATGACAGGCCATAATTCAAAAATATTCATACAATAAGAAATAGTTAGGTACGTTTTCTAGAAGATAATATTAATATCAGGTTCGAAGGATTTTATAGAAATAAATTGATAACATTTTGAATTATCCGACTCACCCTGATAAATTTTGAACAATTTAAATACACATTTCTGGTAGATGAAAGAACCACTTCCAGTCTTCCTTATTTTATAAAATTGATTGTAACTTGGCCTCTAAGTACCGTAGAAACAAAACAGAGTATATTCTGTAAACCCGAAAGATAGCTCCATTCAGTAAAATAAAAAATAAACAACTAAGTGTTTTGACCGATTTTGGCCATTTAAACGTGTTTGGATAACTTAAAGAGAAAAATGTTAAGGTATCCGACTACGTTCGGAACCGTGAGTTTGCAAAAGCGTATAAATGGATAATATTTATGATATTTAGTGTCACTTAGATTAGAAAATGTATATAATATGTTTTAAGAATAGTATTACAATAAAAAATTATTTATATACAATATTTAGGCAAAAAAATGAATATAGAATGACCCATTTTCAAAATATTCTCCTTTTGTGAAAAATGCTTCTATTATAATATTTTGCCTGTATATAGCTCAGACCTCTGTAGAGAGGCTCCACTAGAATTTTTTTGAAATATATAACTTGGAAGTGGGTTTATCCATGTTTTCCAACAACAGATGGGAGGAATTTTAAGAAAAAAACTCCGATAATTATTTCAATGGGTTGTAACTCTGAAAATAATGTGAATTTTTCAAAATTCATAGTTGAGCCTCTGTAAAAAGGTCTGAGTTATATACGGACAAAATATTATTATAATAGAAGCATTTGTGACAAAAGGAGAACATTTTGAAAAATGGTTATTCTAAGTAAATTTTTTGCCGAAATATTGTATTTAAACAATTGTTTTTTTGTCAAAATGTTCATAAAACAATTTTATACATGTATTCTAATCTAAGTGACACTAAACATAATGAAAATTATTCATTTATGGGCTTTTTTTAAAATAACGGTTCCGAACGTAGTCGGATACCTTAATATATAATTATTATCAGATGTTTGTACTTCAAGTAATGTTTGAACAATATAATAACTAGGTGCACCGGAATCTGTGATTAAAATCTCTAAAACTCTTATAGCTCAATGCGTTGTTAGATTTAAACTGAAAAAGAAGAGTTAAAAAATGATTATTTTATAATAAAACTATGAGAAAGATTGCAGATAATTTTAACTCAGAAATTTTATTTTGAATTGCTGTCTCAAAGAAAGCAATAATATCTAACATTTAAACAAAATTTATATCTCAAAACATTTCAATTATGATATGTCTGATGTACATTAAAGCTTTAGCCATGAAATTTAATTTCAGTGCCTCAATATTTTAAAGGATCCGACTGTTGAACGGAAAAAGGCAAAAATGGATAATTTTCGTGATATTTGTGTCATTTTTTGATTAGAATACATGTATAAAAATTTTTAAAGGACATTTTGGAAAAACAAATTTTTGAATACAATATTTCGGCAAAAATTAAACAGAATAAACTTTTAAAAAATGTTTTTTGGAAAATCCCCAGTATAATAATATTTTGCCTGATAAAATCAGACCTCTGTACAGTGGCTAAACTGTTATTTTTGAAAATGCACATTATTTTCAAGTTACAATTATTTGAAATAATTATCGGCTTTTTTTTCAAAATTTTCCCCCCCTCTGTTGTCGTAAGACATGGATAAACCAATTTCAAAATGATATATTTCAAAAATTTAGTTGAGCCTCTGTACAAAAAGTCAGTTAAACGCAAAATATTATTATAATAGAAACGTTTTTTTACAAAAAAGGGGAAATATTTTGAAAATTGTATCCTATGTTCATTTTTGTCAAAATATTTAATTTTTAAAAATTTTTATTGTAATACTATTCTTAAAACTATTTTATATGCATTGTCTAATCTAAGTGACACTAAATATCAGAAATATTATCCATTTATACGTTTTTGAAAAAGCACGGATCTGAACGTAGTTGGATACCTTAAAAGTTTTATCCTTTAACTGCCGAAGGCGTATATATCCGTCGCGCTTAACCAGTACATTAAGTTCCCTGGACGTTTTTATACATATTTCTGAAGTGCGACTCTTTTCTTTGTGTATCTATCTACTTTGGAAATCATTAAAATGACCTTCGCAGTGTGTAATTCAGGGAGAAATTTTCTTATTAGTGCCTTTTCTTTTTCCACCAATAAAACTGCATATACTTGCATATGTAAGAAACGGTAACACTGGGGAGCCAATCACGTAACTTTTGATCGTCAGGGAAAAGGTCGAAAAAAATATGTATCAATATTAGTTTAAAATTATTAAATATACATAATTTTATTTACGCATACGTTAATGGTTTAAAAAACAATGATTTAGAGTTTAAGCAACAAAACATCAGATGAAAAATAAATTTAATCAATTTTAATTAAAAAAGATTATGATATTTATAACGATGTTTATAACATCCAAAGGTGGGAACCAATGAGAATGAATGTAACTAATAAACAAATATATTTGGTTTTTTTAAATTTTAAATATCAGTTCACTTTAAGAATTATTTGTCTAGATTTAATTTAATTGGTAGTGATATTCGTCCATGTGGGGTCAGGATGCTGAAACTGCGGAACGTGTCTTGTATTGTAACCTCCGTTAAGGAGAAAATTTTAAAAATGAGTTGAAATGTTTATGTGGTTTTTTTTCGCTACCTGTTATGTCTTTGTTGGTCAATTGTTCTGAAATCCTTAATGCTTTAGGTAATTGTGTTTACTGTATAGATTTTTAAAATGTAATATGTTCCTTTTTCTCTTTCTTTATATTTGTATAATATTCGTGTTTATATTTTTGAATAATGCTGTTGCCACTTACATCTGTAAGCCTCATGTTATGCAATGTAGAGCATCATGAGGAGTTATGCGAATAAATTAATTAAAATAATTTTTTAAAATATCAGTTCATAATCTTTTAATAATAGATTATTTAATAACAGCATTTCTATTGATGTAGTTAAACTTTTTGAATAGTGGATATTTCTAAAATCGATTTGAAGCAAATTATAAGATGGCTATATATTTATATATATATATTAAACTCGCTTTTATCGGATGCATAATCTATTAAATGAATTTTTCTTGCAGGAAAAAAATAATCAGTTGCATAAGGATCGTAACGATCAAAATATTTTATTTCGAACTATGAGAGAGGAATGCTAAACTTTGAAATGTGAAAAATTCTTCAGTATTTCAGATTGAATTTTACAAAATATCGATTGTCCTTGTAATTTCTCCATTTATTGCTTTTATTCAAATTGCTAGTGTGTTTTTAATTACATCTTTTATTTACATTAAAATATTTTTGAATTAAAAAAAATATTTGTCCAAAGATTATAGAACGTATAACATCATTTATATAAAGGTAGCACTTGTGTGTGTGGAACTAATCTTTATATAACAATAAATTATGTAATAATAGTAATTGAATTTAGATTATGGGTTTATTCTAAGGGTATAATAAAGGTACGTAAAAACGTTGCATGCGTAAATATTCGAAAAAATCAATGTATAAAAAAGCAAATATTAGCGATAGCGTTTTCCTCTTCTATTTTATTCAAAGCAGCTTATATACCTTCGGGATTTATATACCACTTCAAGGATGGAAATAATTAATTAGTGTGAATTAAAAAATACCTTTTGTCTTATAAATTACATAGACTGAGTCACGAAAAACGGCTAAAATTAATGCATCTATTAACATATTTTCTGGATAGAAGATACTAATAACGAATTGTCAATAAAAGATATGAATAAGATAAAATATGATAAAATATAACGTCTGTTGTAAAAGAAGAATTGGAAACAATTTCTTACAGAAATCTGATGAATATTATCCGTACGTATAGTTAAATTTTTTGGAATTTTATGGGGAAAAAAAGTGATGAGGTTTCAATAAAAATTCAAATTAAATGAGATGTGTTACAAGTATTACCCTTTAAAAAGAACAAAAATAAATTTTTTTCTTGCAGAATTTTAATTTAAAAAAAATAAAAAATTTAAAAAATAATTTCCCTAAATTTAAAAAAATTTTTTATAAAAAGGTTTTTTTAAACTTTTTTCGGGTTAAAAAATAAAATTAATAATTTTTAAAATTCCAAAGGCTACATTTTGACCAAAATTTAAGCAAATTTTTGGATTTCCCCCGGATAAGGGATTCAAAAAATTTGGGGGTTGGAGGTCAATTTTATTATTTTTAATTTTTTTTATTATAACATTAACCCCGAAAAAAATTAATTTAATTAAAAATAAACCCAAAAAAAATATCCTCTATTTTTAAAATTTTTAAAAAAAATTGGGAAAAATTTTTTTATTATGTAGATGGCGTTTTTTAAATAAATTAAAAACCCAAAAAATTTCCCAAAATAAAATATAAATAAAATTTTATTTTTAAAACCAAACAAAATGGGCCGGGAAAAAAAAACCAAACCTTTCAAGCTGGATTTTTTAATTTTTAGGTATATTCGCTGTATAACGCCACCCTTTTTACGAAAAAATTTGAAATGTGTACGTGTGCAATTTTATTATGTTTTGAAGTCATTATTTATTGATGAATCATTCAGACTCTCTTTTGAAAAAAAATAGTATACTTCTAGAATTATACAACCCTTAAGCGCAAGAAGGGGGGCGGGGAGACCGAATCAGTGCCATGGCTGGATTTTTTCCCACGCTTTTCTATAAACATTGATTACTTTTCCCCCTTTCATGTGATGTACGAGGTGGACGATTAATTTTGAAATAAATTAGAACAACCCTGAGACTTATTACGCTCGCTGTCTGTAGTATATTCAATACTATGAATAATATTGAATACGCTTTAAACAGCAAGCAGTAAAGATGGGTCCTGGTAAAAAAGCAAAACACAGTGCCGGTTTCAAGATCTAAGTGATTCAATTTGCAAAAGAAAATGGAAATCGTGCTGCAGCAAGGATGTTTGATATTGGCGAAAGCTTCTTAATGGAGCGGAAAAAAATGAAATGTTAATAATTAACATGTCAAAGAAGAAATTTGCTTTAAGTAAAGGAGTAACGAAATGGCGTATTCTAGAAGAAAGTGTTCGGAACTGGGTCCTAGAAAATCGCCTGAATGGATTAATTGTAACATGAAACAGGGTACGTTTATTCGACTTAAAATGGTCAAAAAAGAATGTTTTTTCATGTTATCCAACAATGAAAGTTCATAAGGTATGTTACTTCTTTTAAATAAAAGTATTTCGATATATAAGTCTAAATTTGTTTTAATACTCATTTTTTTAAAGCTCTCATTTTTATACTCGGCGTATAATGACCACTCCTAAATTTCTGATCTTGTTTTTTGTGTTAAAAGTGCGTGTTATATGCCGGATTTTACGGTAGTTAAATAAATTTTATTTTAATGCGAACCTTGCCCTGGCACCACTTTACTTCTTATCGCAAAATCAGGTGTATAATTTGTGACTTTCAATTTGACACAATTCAGAATGATCAGTTGTTAAAAACTTTTTGCGGACTCAAGCTAGGAAATTATTTGTTAACATAAATGCGTAGAACATAAAACAAAAAGCAGAATACGTATAACTTTCTTCAAACGATTAAATTTCTCCAGCAATGACATTCAATAATTTAAAATAGTTGTCGATTTATCGTTAGAGTTATCTCTTTCAGATTATTTTCAAATTCTATAATTGTTGCTTTCATAATTCTGAAGAGTTATTACAGTGAGGTCCATTTCAAAATTTTCAACTGCCATTAACTCAAAAATTTACAAATTTGTAGAGTGCCACCGAGAATTATACCGTTGCCAAATGTAGCAGCCTGCCATAGGTTGCCGTTGCCTGATATACTGCTCTTCGTATTAAAATTCTGTACAGATTCAAGGTATCTGAATACGTTGAAATTTACCAAATTTGGTCAAAGAAGATATTTTTGTTTTTTATTTTATTGAATAGAGGTATCTTTTGGTTTACAAAACACACTTTGTTTTTTCTAAGTTACCTAGAGACCAAGTAATAATCAGTTTTATAAAATTATAAAAACCGGAAGTGGGTCTTTGATCTATCAGAATTAGGCATTTAAATTGTTCGAAATCTATCATGACGAGTCTGATAACTCAAAATGTTATCAATTTATTTCTATAAAACTTTTTGAACCTAATATTTATATTATTTTCTAGAGAATATGCTTTAAAATGATTCTTATCGTGTGAATATTTTTTGAGTTATGGCTTGTTATTTAAATAATGGTCTCATAAAGACTGTCACATTTTCTTATAATGTTTACTCAATCAGCTCTAAAATTTTCAAATTTTAATTAAATATGAAAATGTTAGTGCATTCTCTAGAAAAATGCATCTAATTGGTTTTAGTAATACTTTTACTGGTATAACTTATTTTTACTTACTTTTTCTGCCTTGAAGTTTTTCAAAAATTATGCTAAAATTTTAATTATATTTGTGATATTTGTAAAATTTAGATAATTTTTAAATATTACTATAGAGATAAATATTAGTATTTATTGGTATTGATATTCCTAAAAAAGCATTTATAATGTTTAAATATGCTTATTTTTAAAAAGTACTCCGAACGCGTTCGGATACCTTAAATTAAAATTATTTTTAACAATACTAAACAATTAACATAATTATATACAAAGTTTTTTTTCGGAAGTTCAGCCTTCAATTTGATTATTCCATTGCATTTGTTATTTAATTTCCGAATTATAAATTTTAAAAATTCAAAATAAACTCAATTTTATTTATTCCGGATATTTAATACATTATAGATCCCAATATTTGTATTAAATAAGAAATATATCAAAGTATTGTCAATTGCGAACTTTTTCCTTCGGATAAACCTATAAACTCTTAAAGAGCGCAACAAATTTGCTGGAAAGGAGCTTTGGAGAACATCAATCTCCCATGCAACAGTAGCATGGAATGAGTCCAAAAGAACGAAAAAGAAAGAAAAAAAATAAGAGAAATCTTTTCTCATCTCGCTCTCTTTAACCCCTTCCACACTTGTTACATCCTCCAATCAGCAGAGACCATCCCGGCATCCCCCGCGCAATCCCAAACCTTGGCACTAGATCGAACGTTTTGCAGTTTGGTGAGAAGAGGGCTTTCCAATGTGAGCGTGTGAAATTCTCACATCTATAACACTGACAGATCGTTACTACGTTGCGTGCTTCAGTCGCGTTTTTGAAATTCAGTTAAATTTTGGTTTGGACAAATAATTATTGAATTGATAAGTAAGGAGATAAACTGGAGCGAAATTTTTGTAATTTTTAAATTAAATGTTTGTTAAATAATATATCTTCGGAAAATGGCATTGGAAGAAAAAAGTGGAACTGTTGCCGTGAATAATTCTGAACAACCCCAGCCTGAAAAGCCCCAGGTTAATCAGGTGGAAAAAGCCCCACCAGAGGTCAGATAATTTTTGTTTTTCATTACTTATAATTTAACTGATTTGTTCTGGTATAGTTAGCTTAATTAATTGACCGTTAGAGAAAATTAATTTAGAAATGAGCAGCTAAATATAAAAATTTATAGATAAATATCAACATGCTGCAGATATATAAATACAGATAATTTTATTCATCTATTTCCAGCAAAATAGCTTACGAACTAAAATTCAAGGTAACTTTGAAGAAAAAAATTTGATCTTAATAAGTGTTATCACATATCAACCTGTCCTTTCAAACAAAAGTATATAAATCAAATGTAGCTTATTTTCCTTCCTTCCATGTTAAAGCATGATGTTCCCCCCATATTCTTGATTAAACCATTAATAACATTGTTTAAATTAATTCAAAAGTTTGGCGTATGTAGTAAAGTTTACTTTCTTTCATTACTTAATATTGTATTTAATAAAATCCTAGAAATGTAACGTGAAAATCTGATTGAAATAAGTAAGTATATTAAGTGGAGAACGAATTAAAATGGACAAAACAAGTAGCTACAATATTAGTTCGAAAATTACACGCTCGGATTAATTGGTAGTATATTTATTGTAATTATTGGCTTCAAATGCGATATAAATATAATTTTTCACTAGTATTAAATACAAATAATAACACACTGACTTTTGGTTCACAAAATTCTACTTCTCACTTAAAGTTCTTTTGAATATCCATGTAGTTATTTGTTTCTAAATTCAGTAGTAAATAATCTTTCAAATGTAACTGTTTTAAAATAAAAGCAAGGAATCCTTTGCACAAAGTATTAAAATAAGAAAAATCTATTATACATTTGGAAATTGAATATAAGTAATATTAATCAGTAATTATAATTAACTACTAATTAATTTATAGATAAATTACTACTTTATGAATTTTTGTTTCAAAAAGTTAATTTGAATATTAATTGCTATTGTAAAATAATAATAAAAATTTGTGATTTTCTTTAATAGAAAAATGTTGCTCTGCACACACACATAAGGCAATTTAAAATATTAATAACCTAACAACGAATTGCGTTCAAGCATTGATTGCTTTTGAAATTGCTATCACTTTAATGTTAAATAGTATTTTGCGCGAATAAAAACTAATTTTTGTTTTCATTTTTCATTATATCTCGCCTAGTATGTATAATTAATGTAACATAATTGGGATTTTAAAATAAAGCAAAATTAAATATTCTTTTGATAGGGATGTAAAACTGGTCATTAACGAAAAAATGCATTCCAGCATTGAATGTAAAGATATGCTATTGAAAAACTGTACATAAGAATCTAATGTAAAATTTTATTTTGTATACGAATTGTGTAACAAATACATAATGATTTTCATGCTACAAAAACTAAAAAAATTTTAAAAAGTTAAAAAATACTAATTTTTGGTTTAAGTCTACAAGTTTATCTCCTTTTAAAATACTGCCAAAAATTTAAACTAACCTACCTTTTTAAAAAAAATGTGGTACAAAATTTTATTATCGAAATCGTATTTTTTGAAAGAAAATGCAAGACTTTATTTTTACATGTAATTTGTTAGATAAGGCAACATTAAAGAAAAGTATATTCACATTTCTAACTCTAAAACTATTTCCGAGTTAAATATTTTCGAGAATTATTGTATTGTTAAATTTTCTGACTATATATCTGCTTTATAATTTTATCATATATCTCTTATGCAAAAATAGTATTCCTGAATCCCCCACGGAAAAATATGTAAGGTATTACAGTTTTCGAATTTAATATATAGTTTACAATATCTATCTTTATAAAAAAGGGCTGTGCTGCAGTTGTTTGAATTCTTTATTTACTATTTTATGCAAACACGTGTCTGATATGTGTAATAAATTGACATACGTACTTTATTTAATATTAACTTTCTTAACTTTACCAATGTATTGATGAAAATACAATTGAGCACAATACAAATCGAATATGGAAAATTTAGAAAGATTTTAGTGCATAGATATGATTTAAATTCATATTTATAGAAGTTTTCAATTTTGTACGGATAACAATTTATTTTTACAGTTTCTAACGTAATAAACTGAATATAAAGATTTCAGTTATAAGCATAGAACAAAAAAAGATACGTTTGAATAAAATATTTTGAAAGTATTTCCATTTTATAACTGAGTTTTACGAGTGTAAGGTGAAGTATAGTTATATCCCAGGGCTATTTTATGTCACGTCTATGAAAGTATTGAAACTCTTTATAAAAAATGTATGCTATTTGAATATTCTAAAATAAATAAGGTACTGATAAAAAAGACTGTCAAGTTTTCAGACAGATGAAAATTTTATCATTATAATAGTAGATAAATATTGTGACAGAATACATAAATATAATATTCAGATTATAAATCTACTGTAAGTAAAGGTGAAAATAATGATTTGAACAGTAATGAAAATTAAAATATCTTAATCGCAAAGCAAAATGTGATGTAAATTCTGCTAAAAGGTATACATTATTAAATTCTGCTTCTTTGAGAAAATATCATAAAAATGTAACTATATTTTTAAAGCTAATACGGTTTCTATTCCTATGTAAATTATTACACTTAGCATAATACTATACATATAAATCCGATATTCATTAATAATTTATAATATCATTCGTTTAAATATACTTAAATTTTAAATATCTTTAAACTTTTAACATTAATGTCACAAAAGAATTTTTTTGTCTTAAATCTTTTTTTCAGATAAAATAGTATCAACCAGAGTGTTTTTAAGGAATAAAACACGAAAAATTGTTATCTTGGGAATATGTACCACATTACAGATAGAAAAAAAGGATTATTTTAGAAATTATTGTTAAAATTTAGCTTTCCTATTTTGAAATACATTGATCAAAACCCAAATGTATTAGAGAATGTTGGGAACATTCGAAGGAAATTCGAAATTTATAAAGGAATTCGGAATTTTATTTTACCGAAAGCCATCTTTTTTTTTTTTTTTTTTTTTTTGAAAATTACTTATTACATGTGTGTGTGCGTTTTAGTCAAATAGTACTTTTATTTTCTTTAAAAAAGACATTTACCACAAATTATGGAATAGAAAGTACAGCATGGAAAAAACAAAAGTTACGCGTTCCCTAAATGAATGTAGGATTTCCCATTGCATGTACATAAGTGTACTGAATAAAAATTGGGACAAAATAAATGTGTGTTCTATGTATTATTTGACAATAAGAAAATGTAGATGGAAATGTTTCTTCATAAATAAAAGAAAATTTTAAAATTGTTCAGCTACTTCTCATTGGCTTTAGTAACAGAATACGATAGATCAACAAACTAATAACTGATTTTTCCGTTTAGAACCTTGTTTTTTTTCAAAATTGTCATATTCGCACACAATAACAGAATCAGCTAACAGGTTTAGATTGGTTGGGTTCCGGAATCTTCCTGTCACGCAATCTAGAAGTTACTTTTACATCTATAGAACTTGTTCCTTTATAGTGAATCCAAATTGCAAGGTTTGTGGCCAATATTTAGATTTTTTGTTCTTATACTAAATGAATATAATGATAAACTTAAATTGGCTTTTTTTCTCAGAAAATTGTTTCAAAACAACTTTACGTATTTCAATATTCATTTATTTCATGTAATTTTATATCTTAAATCCCTCCTGTGATTACCTGTAAGTGCATAAAATTGCACTGTTACCTCATACTTGTTAAGTTTTAATATAATAATGCTTTGTGGTTCCTGATTTTTCTTACAATTTTCTTTTCAATATTGTTTCGAGAAATTTTGGAACATATTTTTACAATATGCACTTTCATATGCGTGACTTATTTTTACAAAGTATCCATCATGATGTAACCGTTAGTTAACTTAATTTTTCGATGTCATTTAATGTGTGTGTGTGTGTGTGTAAAGCAAATAAGTCTTTTAATATAATAATAATAAAGATACATCCTTAACATTTTGTTTAATAAAAATCTTTTTTTTAGGATTTGTTAATATATAAGATAAAAGTTCAGCAGTACGATTTTTCACTCTGAATAACTAAGAGGTTTTAGGTTATATATTAAACTTTCAATAAATCATGTTTGAATTGTTAAATGTTATGCTCAAATTATGTTCGCAAAAATATTAATCTTCTAAAAACAACAAAAACAAATTGAACAATATTTTAATATTTGCCATATACAAAGTGATAAACACAGAAAAGTATAAATCTTGACGACATAAAAGAAATGGCCTTACGTTCTTATATAGGGATTTCAACACGTAAAATAATATATACAGATGACATTGAAAAGCTACGCCTTTGACATACAACAAACGAAAGCTATATCTTAAAAGCCTAGGAATAAACTTCTTTCCAATTTTCTAACCCAAAATTTTATAAAATTTAAAAATAAAATTATTCGTATGTGTCTAAACACTAAGAGAATCTCGTGTTCTATTTGATTTAAAAACACACACACCCCCTCTTTTATATTCTTTATGCGAAAAAAAATGCGAACATTTTCCAGGCAAAATAGTTACGAATAAAACATTACATTTATTTATTTAAGACAGCAGGAAGCAGGACGTTGGAATTGTATTTTTTTAAAAACACATTAAAAATGATAGGATTAATTTATACAGCTTAAAAATTATCTCTTTCTATTGTCATAAAATATTTATTCAAGTATAATGGTAATATATCTTCGTAAAATGTATTTATCTCAATATTTTCAAAAAGAATTTAACTAATTAAATTGCGCACCAAAACTTATAAATAGATTTGAACATTTTTAGCGTATCTGTTTTTATCTTCCCAGCGTAATTTAATTAAAACAAATGTTATAATATAATCTTCCAATTTTTCATTATTTTTAGACTTAAAATAAAACGAAACAGAGATTTTATTTCCAAGCAATCTTTTTGCCATTGCCGATCTAGGAAAATTTTAATTTTCATGGTTTCTTGTTTTTATCATAAAATGAAGGTAGTCATTTTGCTAATTTAATTGAGATAACATATAAACATATAAACATTGGAGAATCTTTGGATATTTTAAATTTTTCTCAGAAAGTATTTTTCATTGAAGTATGTTTCAAAGAATATAAGCTTATAAAAATACTGTTCTAAGATGTATTTATACCATACTTGATGTAGTATGCTTTTTATGGGAAAAGGTATTAAATATAATATATTCGAGTCCACTACATATCTAACACCTCAGATCTCACAAATGTTGGTTAGTTCTTAACTAGCAGCTATAGATTCTTTCAGGTTCTTTTTGTACGTGGAGATAATGTTGATTTAATTTATTTTACTTTATTATTAGAATAAGCAAGAATGTATACTTTTCAGTATGTTGTTCATTGATATAGAGAGGGAATGGTAGCCTAGTGGTCAAGGTCACTGACTTGTACTTGGCGTGTCATAAGTTTGAGCCTAGTGCCGCTGAAGACCCGCCTTGTAGAAGGGCGGGGCGATGCAGGTTAAATCTATCTAGGGTCATAAGTCCTCCTTTTGGTGTGGTAATTAGGAGAGGGAGTGCCAGATCAAATGTTGTCCTCGGTACTTGACCATGGTTCAAAATTACCAGGTCCATCGCCAATAGCTCTAGTTCAGTTTTGTAGTGCGAAGTAAACATAATACTCACTCACTCCTTGACATAGATATATGTTAATACATATCGAATACTTTGACATGCGTTTTAGATAGTTGAGATGAATAGTTAAGGTACAATTATGGATAAAACAAATATTATTGTAAACAATGTTGTGTTACTTAGCATTTCCAATTTTTTCTTGTATCATATAAAAAACAATTTTTAACTTTTTAGATTAACTTTTGTAAATAAACTTTTATTGAATTTCTTTCATTTTATGTATTATTATATTCATATACTTATCTTAATTTTTTTATTAACAAACCTTGCAAATTTATACTAGTTTTTTACTTCAGGAGTATTTATATTTTTATTTACTTGTGTGTATACTTGTTTATACTTACTGGTATATATTACTTGTTTATATTTTTATTTATTTGTTACTTGTGTTACTTTGTGTATTATACTATGTTTTTGTCGTACCATATAAAAGTCAATTTTTAGCTTTTTAGATTAACACGGCGTTTCTCACACTGTGGATCGCGCCTCCCTAAGGGGGCGTGATAAATCTACAAGGGGGGCGCGAGCACATGGAAAAGTCGAAAATAAAAGATTTAAAAAATTGCAAATTTACTGAAAGGTAGCAAAACAAAATACATTCTGATATAATAAAAAATAAAATACACACTTACACTGATATAATATACTTATAAAAATGTATCAATACATTACAATGTATTGGATAACTAATCTCTCAATACTAAGTTAAGAACAAATTTAATAATTACTAGTGACTCCCATAGGCTTGTCATATAAAAATATAAGTAAAATTTAATACTTATCTTGATAACTTGTACAGTTTATGATTAAAATCATATTGCAGCGTTAACGTCAAAGTACATTATTATTGCATTCAATACATTGTTATTGTAAGAAGGGGGTGAGAGGAAAAATATGATTGAAAATTGGGTGGCAAATATTGAAAGTTTGAAAAGCACTGGATTAACATTAATACATAAATTCTTATAAAATTTCTTTTATTTTATGTATTATTATATTCATATGCTTATCCTAATTTAGGCAACTGAATTGTTTCTCCTCAATAAACCTCGGAATTTTATACTAATTTTTTATTTAAGAAATATCTATATTTTTGTTCTTTTTTATTGTTGATATTAAAACAATTTTCGTGTTGTTTTTGTTGAAAGTAAGTGAATGATGTGATATTAAAAGAACCGAAATGAAAAAAAAATCTATTAACCAAGTGTAGATTAAGTTTTCCTGAAAAGCTTCTTTAGGACTTTTTCAAGATACTGTAGTCTTTTATCTTCTGCTCTCTCCCATTCAGAACTGGCCCCAGACCGTTACTAATAGCACGAAAAGAACTCCAGATACGGCTTTTATCTAATAAACTACCTGAGATACGCTCCTGCATCTGACAAAACGGCTATTCTCTCACTTGGAAAGGAAAGATTCCAATTTGTCCCAAAGCGAGATATTTTATAAGGGCATGGGTAGGAATCAAAGAACTCGTTATTTCTCTAATACCATCATTAGATACTTATCTTCCAAAGTACATTGAAATACTTACCAATAAGGTTCAGAAATAAGGAATCTATGGCTATAAAATAGATATCGATTGGCTCTTGATATGAGTGGTTATTCATATTTGGATACACTTGAAAATTTTATGATATTAAATTTTGATTTCATTCCTCATTATTTTTCTTGTGTTATTATGAATAAATTTTCTAATGTGAGGAGTTGGTTGAATTTCTATAAAGAAAGCTGGCGCTTACTGTCCTAAGACAGTTCTAGTTTAAGGTATCCGACTACGTTCGGAACCGTGATTTTAAAAAAGATCATAAATGGATAATTTCCATGATATTTAGAGTCACTTAGATTAGAATACATGTATAAAACTGTTTTAAGGACATTATAACAAAAAAATTTTTTAAAACAATATTCGGGAAAAAATTAAACAGAATAACCCTTTTTTTTCAAACCGTTACCCTTTTTAAAAAAATCTTCTATAATAATAATAATATTTTGTGTGTGTGTGTTTTGCAGATAAAGAAAGACTTCCCAAGAGAGTCTCAACTGGGAATTTTGAAAATTCATTATTTTCGGGTTACCACACATTAAAATTTATCGGCGTTTTTTTTTTTAAAATTTCTTCCCTCTTTTTAATGGAAATATGGATAAATCCATTCTAAGTTATATGTTTAAAAAAATTTAGTTGAGACTCTGTATAAAGGTCAGAGCTATATACGGCAAAATTATTATAATAGAAGGATTTTTCAAAAAAGGGAAAATGTTTTAAAATGTATTCCCTATTTAATTTTTTCTAAAATATTTTACTTAAATAATTTTTTACTGTAATAATATTCTTAAAAAACTTTATATACTTTTTTCTAATCTTATAAACCCCAAAATCATAAATATTATTCATTTATACGTTTTTTAAAATCACGGTTCCGTACAAACCAAATTTAAAAAAAATATTATGATATTTGGTTCATTCTGAAATTTTCTATTGGTTCATTGTGGTCTGAAATGTTTGTTTATATCTATCCAACCCCATACTGATAGTTAAAAAAAAAAGTGCAAAAAAATGTGAAAAAATTTACAGGACGTATGGTAAATTTGGGGATATGATCCACAACTTTAAAAAATCGTATAAGAAGAAAAACTCTAAATAATTTCCCAAAACAACGTTTAAAAAGAAGAAAAATGAAATCTACGTTACATATTTATAATACAATTAATTTTATAACAACTTTTTTAATTAGTGTACTGTGAAAATTTAGCCTACGTACAACATATAAAAATTGAAATTCAAATTAGGAATAAAACTACTAACACAACAATTCAACTCTTCTTGATGGCAAGTGTGCACGCTTATTATAAACTGGATCATAAATGCTATCATCAATAGATGTATGAAATATGTCTAGCACAATTGTCGGTTTTAATTCAAATGAAGAATTTCATTCAATATTAAAAGCCTCTATTAGGCTTTTTTTTTTAAAGTCTATTGTTAGCGTTTTTTTTTTTTTTGGTTTCTCAAGTTGCTTATATAGTTATTGATATCCTGCTGTGAACGCTCTATGTCAGATCATGAGTAAGAAAAAGTTGTTCCATACTTGAAGCAAATTTCAAGACCTCGCGAATTAAATCACCTGTTAACAGCTAAACTTCACCTTCGATTTTGTCATTATCGACTTCTTGATCATCATAAACTATCATAAATTCGATCAAATCGTCCTCATTCAAACAGCACTAATCGCCAAATTTTGTTAAAATTCGTAGTAGAACAAACAATTCGTTGATTTCGTGTGTACCATGTTATTCCAAAATTGTGTAAAAAGAGAGTTGGGTGTATTTCTAAATTTCAACTTCCTATGTTCTATAGTATTCAACATTTCATGCTTTAATGCTATAAGCAGCAGTCGGACGCCAAATATATTACGTTAAAAAGTTTGATGAGACATTTGAATATTGCAATTATAAACATTAAAGAACATTAACAGTTGGAGCTACAATAAAGTCAATTTCGGAAACACCCTAAAATAGGGGCATCGTAGGAAAAAGTTTTTGGTCCAAGCAACCCTTCGACTTGGCTAATTTTCCCGGGAGGGTCGCTGTCTCTATTGGTTTGTTACAATAATAAAAGCATTGTTTGTTTTTATATATATATATATATATAAAAAATAAAGGGCCCGGTAGCCTGTGGTCAAAAGGGATCGGATCTGGGTGGCTTTCCCAGTTCGAGCCCCGAACCAATAAAAAACCCTCGGGAGGGCAATGCACGCTAAATTTGTCCCGGGGCTCAAATGCCTCCCATTGGTGTGGTAGTTAGGAAGGGGTCCGTTTAGGTGTCGTCCTCGTCCTTGACCATGGTTCAAAATTACGGGTATTTTGTTTACAAAGCCCTCGTGTACTGAATCCCGCAACTTAAAATTCCTTACTTGTTCACTTACTTACTATATATATATAGATTTCCAGAATTCCGTTTGAGTATTAATGTACCAAAATACTATACTTCGCAGTAAAATTTTCTTTATTTGCCTAGTTGTAGATTGTTTTACTGAAAAGCCAAGATTTCTCAGCAAATTACATCTATTACCATATATTGAATTAATAATGTAAATTTATTGCATTTTTGGAAGATTTACCACCAAAAACCTTTATTGGCTGTAGTAATTTATTTTACTACTAAAACCATGTAATGAAGATAGAAAAAAAAGGCAGAGATAATTAACCTTAATGTTTATTGAATCGATTAATATTAATAACTTATTTGAAATGTTTGCTGTAATTTTCTTATATGTCTTTTTTCGGAAGAAATCAAATTTCAGATTTAAATACGAAACCCAGTTTTTTACAGAACAGAGAGATTTTTTTAAAATCAAAACAATTATTTTTAGGGAAAATATATTACTTCTAAAAAGTATAAGAATTTATTCAAAATCGAATTTTTCAAAAAGGAAACAAGATATTTTCTGCATGATCAAAAAGCCAACAAAACTTTGTGCTTGAAACTTTTATCCGAACAGTTTAATCACCCGAAAGCTTTTATGCAACGTGGAATCAATTTATTGGTTTTTAGAGCTACTATTATCCATAATTTTCTTCCCAATATCCATGAGAAATGACAAATTCCTTACTGAAAGCAAAATCCTTTCAAATTTTTAACCAAATCATGATTATTTATAAAATATATTTCTAGAGGAATATATAATCTCTTTAGTGAATTGGGTAGTAAGGTAATAAAAGATTTATATACTTAAAGTTTTCCTTTTGTTCTTTAACTGAATTGAGATCAAACTAAAGTTTTCTATATGATAAATGCATTAATATTCAAGATATAATATATTTCGATGTACTATCCGATCTAATTATCTTTTAGTAGTATAAGCGCATGATTGTTAAATCATGGATTATGCGAACTGCGCGTTACAGCAGTGTTTCTCAAACTGTGGGGCGCGCCCCACTAGGGGGCGTGATAGCCTTACGAGGGGGGCGCGAGCATATCAAAAAGTCGAGAATAAAAGATTATTATAAAAATTTACTTAAAGGAAGCAACATGTAATACATTCTGACATAAAATATATACACGTCGCACCTTTATTGTTATCTGTTCCAATTTAAGAATTAGAAAAGAAAAGCAACATAAGACTTTTCTTATTACTTAAAAGTCTATATATATATATAATTTACCTAAAATATCTATTACTTAAAAATGACTAACTTAAAATATCTATTATTTGAAAGCAACATATACAAAATTTAATATTTATCTTAATAATTTGAATGGCTTATAATTAAGATAGTATTGTAGTTTTAGCATCAAAGTACATTATATATATATATTATTGCATTCAATGCATTGTTATTATATGGGGGGAAGAAAATTATGATTGAAAATTGGGCCGCAAGTATTGAAACTTTGAGAAGCACTGCGTTACAGCATTAACAGAGTTGTTGCTGTCGTGTGTTTTTATCCTGGGATAAATATGAAATACAAGTGGAAGAAGAACAGAAAAACCTACAATACAAACAGAAGAATATAGACATTTATTACAAATGATGATCCCAGAATATAACAGAAGAGGTGCGCAGCTTTCCTTTCAAGACGGGAATCCATTACAGGCGAAAGTCCGACTTCTTTCCAAAAGATCTAACCATGTTGCTCTCGGATCAAACCTGATCCCACTCGTTTACAAGTCAGTTCACATCCAAACTGGCTCATAGATCGTCAGTAGGTATAATGAAGTGTTAACATTTTTTAAACCTTTGAGTAACACAGTCGCACTTTCTAACGATTACATATCCCGATTCTGAAGAAATACGACGTTATACATACATTTCACTAACTTTTGATGCTAAGTTGCGTTCGCATTTCCATTTGCATTTAAAATTTGATTACTATTTTTTGTTTTTTTTTAAATTTCCTCAATTTACATAGTCGTTGATTTCAACGAAAGTAACTGGAAACCGATGAACCCCGTGACTATAACGGATTATTATATTGGGAGAAGATGAAAAGGGGCACAATGCATTATGAACACACCGTGAGAATACTTTTGCCCAAAGGAACATTTCGACAATTTCACAAAGATACACTAATTTAATTTTACTATTTTTCAAATGTTTGAACCACTATTTAACTTAACTTTGTAATTTACACAATCCATTATAAATGAATCTACCTATAATATTCCTGAACGTTGTTACACCAGTTACCAGACCTATATAGCCTTTTCAAACTGTGGGTCACCTTTTTGAGGGCCGTACACTTTACAAAAAACGCACATATGAAAAGTCGAAAACAGAAGATTATCGAAAATTAATTTACTGAAAGTAAACACAAAATACATGATGGAAAAAAAAAAAATACACATTACACTAATATCTCACTTATAATATATCATGCTTATACATAATCATTTTTATATTTGCTACTAAGTTAAGAACGTTTCAATTACCAGTGACTCTATGGGTTGCAGTAAATAATTATATACAAAGTATATATAAACACTTATATTAATGTTTTCGACATATAAGATTACTGAGGGAGAAATAAAGTGAATAATCTTGTATAAGTAAATCCCAAGAATGTCAAGTGTCATTTATTGCCAATTTTATGGATATTATAAATTATGATGATAGATGCACAAAAAGACCTTTACTTCTTGAAAAACGTATATATACGTCAGGGAATAATAAGCTTCGGCTGAGTGGGTCAATTTATATACGCCGGTGGCACTAAAGAGGTTAAAGACTTATCGCATTTTTAGCATCAGAGTATAATATAATTGAATTCAATATATTGACATTGTATGAGGGGGGCGCCATGAAAATCAGGATTGAATATTGGGCCACGAATATTGAAACTTTTAGAAGCATTGATATAAGCCACGCATACTCATGAGGTTACAATTTGATTTTCCCTATGCATAGCATTCATTCACTAGTGGTTACATGGACATTGATAACAGCAGGAGTGGTCGTCCGAACTTGATACTGGTTGATACGTAGGTCCTACTTCAAGCGTATATTTGGGTACATACCTATGTGAAATCGATTCTCTGATGTATTCCGTACCTTCCCACGAAATTTAAACAAAAAGTTTTCAATCACCCTGTATATATTGCATCTAATAACTATGTGTACTCAATTTTATAAAACGTTTAAAATATTCTATTCTATTAATGTTAAATAGAAACTTTGAATATGAATTCTAATAATGTGTTACATTTTTAGTGCAATATTCACCCCGCATCATTGTTCTTAATTAAATACATGTTTGTGATTTAAGGTTTTTTAAAATTCGTGTAAAAGTTATGTTTACTTTAATTATACGGTTGTGTGTGCTTTAATGTTTTGCAAAGTCTACAAAAGAATATGTAGTATAAATTTGTTATATTTTCCAATGTTGTTTGCTTTATTAACGAACGTGCATTATTCACATTATACAAAAACTTTATTTTCTTAAGATATCTAAAGGTAATTCAGTTTTATTCTATTTTCTTTGTAATAATAACGCTGAAAAAATATATTCATGTAAGATATATTTATTATTAAACTATATTCTTAGGTAAAAAAAATATTTTTAAAGATGAATTCCTTACAGTAGAAGGTCTCTCTTATGGTGTAGTCAGTTTTTATCTGCATATGAAATTTAATGAAAAATTTTTAAATTATTTTAAAAACATTTTTAAAATCATTTTTAAAATTTCTATTTATTTTTGATGTTTAAAGTATGAATAAAGCTTACAATGTTTGAAAATTATATTGTTTTTGAAAAATAGTATAAGTACTAGTTGTTATCTGAATATAATTAGTTTTAACAATACGTAAATAATGAAACTGTAACTATACCCTTCGCAGTAAGCTATAACGATGCTTTAGATGCTATATGTTTGAAGTAATAAATAATATATATATATATATATATATATATAGTAAATAATATCACCTATATATATATATATATATATATATATATA
The DNA here is from genome assembly GCA_019973955.1 of Trichonephila inaurata madagascariensis. Lineage (NCBI taxonomy): Eukaryota > Metazoa > Arthropoda > Arachnida > Araneae > Nephilidae > Trichonephila > Trichonephila inaurata. Next base: position 71,221 of record BMAV01014833.1, read on the forward strand.
TATATATGTATATATTATTTAACTTTAACAAACTACGTATATATAAACAATAAATTTTAACAATAAAAAAATTTTACAATAATCTAACTTAAACTTTAAGTGACTGAAATCACTGAACAAAATATATAATTTTCCTAAATAGTATGTAAATGATTTCCTTTAGAAAAAATAAACGCGATTTAAAGGGACACAGTACAATTCAACTGACAAAAATCGGACAAAAAACAAATATAATTTTTTTAGCCTATAAATTGTTCTTTTTATACTTTTCTATAACCTTACAAAATTTCAAAGCTCTAACCTTAAAAAATGCAGAATTATGATAGCTTTTATATTCGTTTTTATTCACATCCCTATGGTTTAAATCAAAACTTTGAACTTACTTATCTCGGAAAGATAAAATAACCAGTTTGTCTTCATTTAAAATTCCAAGGCTTTTTTTTCTATTTTGCCTAATGCATTGAATTTTTTTTTACCTATTGCTAATAGTATATGTAACAAAAGTTGGTATGCATTTTTCAATCTAATCAATACTTATTTTTTTAAAAATAATTGAACTCAGAATTTATACATTTTTTAAGGAACTTTCAATAAGCATTCATAAAAAGAAGTATTGTACAAATACCAATCATGTTATCGCAAAACCCATACCAACTTTTGTTATACATAGTTTGACGTACTTGTGAATCAAATTTCATGCGTGTACATAAATTTTTGAAGGAGGAATAGCCTTTTTAAATCACTTCACAAGTTTTAAGTTTTTTCCATAAAAAATTAAATGGCTAGCTTTTCATGAAATTTTGAGAACAAAATCTGATTTACATAGTATACACACATAAGAGGCAACCAAAATTTTTTTGAAAATCCTTAAATTAAAAATTTTTGTGTAAGCCGTACCATATCCCCTTAAATAAACAGAAATTTAAATAATTCTTTGGATTTTAATTATTCTCTTGCAATATCATTCAGAAGTATTTATTTCTATTTTCAGTCTGTAATAAATTATTCGGCATTATTTTAATGTTATTTTACACTGGTATTTATGTACACACTATGCACAAAGGCAAAATCTTTAACTCTCAAACTGTCAAGTGATTTTGATGACTTGGGTACATAAATTGTCACCATTATGCAAAAGACTAAGAGATGAAGCAGAAATAAACTTCTCTCGATATGTATCCGGGTATAACAATAAGTCCCACTCCAAAAAAATTATCCCGTATAACACTCGGACGTGACATTTTGGAGCTCTAAGGTGGTGCCCGAGATGTTCTCGGGCATGAAAGTTAAAAGGTTAATTGAATTACCAAAAAAATTTACTTTTATAAAGACATAAGAAACAAGTATTATAGGTTACCGTCTATCAATTACTTCAAGTGAAAAGCTATCGCCAGTTCAAAAAATATCGCCAAATGCTGTCATCGTTACTGTTACTATGTTCGAACATGCACTGGAACGGTTTCCACCCTTGGATGTCCATCAACGCATTTGACAACATCTTTTGATTTGACGATATTGTTCGACGTTATTATGCATAAGTTTCGAATTAGTTCAAACAAGAAAACAATAACTATCACATCGTGATTAAAATAACAATTTATGCATATGTTATTTCAGCCATATTTTATACATGACCCCGAACGCTTAACAATGTAGATTGCGAGTTTTATGACTGTCGATATTCAAGAAAAGTCTTATGTTCGGATACTTTTTTCCAAAATGAGTTGATATGTTAAAAAAATATTGGATTTCACGTTAAATAGAATTGAGTATCTCTCTCTGGTGTTATAGAAACTAATTTTGAGGCTAAGGGGCTATATCTTAGCCTAGATGTAAACCTCGTCCCTTTGTTTTAACTTAAAATTATAAACCTCTTTGCAAATGATTTTCATATAATTTTCTGTTCTACATTGTATGATGTTAATTTAACGAAAAAAAGTCTAAATAATCCTATTAACAAAAAATTAGGGATCACTCTCAAACCATTTGAATTTCTGTTTGGAAATGTCATATGCATTTGTAAGTACGAAATGCTATAAATCCGATTAATCTTCTTAAATTTATTCTTTTAAATAAAATAAATACTTTCAAGCTCAAAATGCAATTTATTTAAAAATATTGTTATGAAAATTTAATTGAGCGAGCAATCTATCTTAATTCATCATTGAAATTCTGCTGATGGTTCTTTTTCTAATTAGTTTCAAAGAATTACTTTAATTCTATATATGATTTTAAGTATGTATTTTAGTTTAAAATATTCGGAAAAGGAACAGTAATAGCTTATGCAACACACATCATAAATATTTTAGAAAATATAGAACATCCTTTAAAAACTTTTCATTCTAATATCTTGAAATAGAAGGTAAGATCTATTTTTTCGATACGTTCTCTTTAACCTTAAAAAAGTTATTTCCTAAAATTTACAAGGTATATTTTGTTTAGAAAACAGCATTATTAGAAGTAAACAAATATTTAGATCAATTATCATTTTATTCATATTATCACACAGAACTTGTTATTTGAAAAAAATAGTAATGAAAAAGAGGAAACTAGAATATTGCAAACTATTCAATAAAAGTTTAGTTATACAGCTTATAAAGGATTTCAGTTTCTTTAAAAAAATGGTATATTTTAACTGTTTTGCATAGTTAGATAAAAAAAGGATACCTAAACTGGCTTTTCGTTTGATTGATATCCAACCAATATTTACAAGCAAAAGCTTTTGTTCATCCATTAAATTATAGAGAATGCATATTTGAGAGTTTGAAAATAAGAAATATTCGCGAGTTGAACAGAGTACAGTTATAAATTACCTCTTGTTGCTTTATATTGCGACGTTAATAAGCAGTTGTAAGCCTTATAACTAGTGTTTACTGTACTTTTTATGTAAATTACGACCCTTGATTGCATGAGAATTTAAATACTATAGATAAGGTCTAACCTTAAATTGACATTTAACAAATATAAAATAATATTGCATAAAGGAATTCATTCTTTTAGAATTTATAAAAAGTTAAACAATCGAAAAATAATGAAATTAATTTTTTTATGGATGTTTACAAGTTGTGTGAAAGAAAATGTTCATTTTATAAACTTTTGCCCTGTGCTTTTTTCGATTCCTGCGCTATTAGTTCACTCTCTCCCTATATATATATATATATATATATATATATATATATATATATATTTCAAATTTTCAATCGTTAATAAAACACTTTCTATTCATCCATTCAATTTCCAATACATTTTTTTAAACTTGTAGTGGATGACACTTGATGTTAATACAGTCTTTTTAAATATTAAATCATTAATAAAATTAAAGAATAAATAAATAGTAACAAAAAAAAAAATAATAGTCCAGATAGGAAAATCGTCCGTTGTGTTCCTGTAGCGCAACGGATAGCGCGTTGGACTTCTAATCCAAAAATCGTGGGTCCGAATCCCGCCTGGTATAGCCTAATTTCTGAGAATGTGATTTCTTTTTTACTATATTATTTTATTAGAATAATTAAATTTAATTTATGATTAAACAAGAGAATGAAGGAAGCAACAAAAAACAAAAATAGTCCAACACCATTTATAAAAAGGAAAATGGAAATTTTACAAGAAAAATCGCTTTCAATTTGGTCACTTAACATTGTGTTTCTGTCATAAGTATATACATATTTATATTAATTGTAACTATTTATTAAAAAATATCTAAAATAAAATTTTTCTTTGTTGACCTAAGTAGGAATAGACTTAATTTTTTTTATCTTTTATATTACTTGTTATTTCCTTATGTAGAAAGAGCCCCAGTATAATTGGATCTTTGTTTGTACAAAATACGGATATAAATTCAACCATCTTATATATTCTTAAAAATAAATACCACAACTGTTTCATCTTTTAGATTCTCAATGTATAAGTATTTCCAAAGTCCATCAGTTCGCTTTTCCAAATAGATTGTAAGTTACAAAAACTCATTTTTTACCCTTGAAAATGATTCCAAGTCCATTCAAAATAAAAACCTCACTTTTTTCACAAAGAAATACATATAACTAAAACGTCAAATTCAATCCAAGAGCAAAACTGATCTCCCGCAGCATTACATAAACCAGAAACACTTCCAAAAAGTAACTTTCTTAATCGAATATCTCCTTCACGTTTCAAAATCAATTCCCCCGTCTTATCTCAACCATGAAGTCCTTAATAGTTTCTCAGCGCTTTAATAAAAGTGAAAATAGCGAATTTGAGCATTCAGCTGATCGATTGGGTATTCATCCGTTAGGACGGGCACGATATCTTACCTCGTCGTTAATCCAGTCAAATGTCAGAATCAGATTCCGAATCACATAAATCACAGCATAACTTCATCTAATCACTATTAAGGAATGATAAATGGCAAGAAAAAGTTAATGCGTATATAGAAGGGATGTCATCTGTGAGAGCGTTGTAAACATGGGTTTAGATGGTTTATGCTGGAACTTAATGGACAGTGATGTTGTTAAGCAATTGCATCAAATATAAATGATGTTCTCATTTTTTGTGGTAATTAGTTTTGTGTTTTGAAGTAACTGATACTAAATTTAGACTAGATGAATGAGAAGAATGAATTATTCACTAAAGTTATCTAGGTAGCGTTTAGAGATGGTTTCAGAATTTAAAAAACAAATTTTTTAAGAAATAAGGGATGTTAAGTGTAATCAAAACGTGTATTCATTTATTTTAATTTAGAAATTCTGTGTGGAATATTTCAAAAAGTTTACTTTTATTTCTAAGTTACCCTGATGTAAGATTATTTTACAGTATTGGAATTTAAGCTTTGTTGCAGGAACTAACATTTTCCCTTATTACTTAAGGCTGTTTTCGCCATATACACAAGAGAGTTAACTTAACGCAGAGCAAATTTTCGACAGAAAAAATGCCACAATTTTTATAAAAATTTGTGACATTGTAATCCATGCATTTGTTTATAATATAGTGTTCTAAAATTTCAAAATATTTCATAAATAATTAGTTTTTCCTTTTAACATGTAAAGGGACAGCTCATTTAGCATTACGGAATAGGAGAAAAAATGCCAAACACATTTTATAAACAAAAAAATTTATCAACACGGATGAAAATGAGTAGTATGATAAAATAATTGATTCTCTACAGGACAGTGAAGTCAGAATATAAGATTAATGTTTGAGTACTTTTATATCTGAAAAAATATTTCGAATTCGGGTCCTATTCTTTAACATTAGCCGAAAACAGCCTTAAGACATACGTTTATTAATTTAATTTACTTTAGCAACATGATCAATTTCTCCCTCACGAGATTTGATATTATTTTGCATGTTTGTTGAATGATTAAAAAGAGTTAATATTACTTACGTACTTTGCTCTACAACAAATTTCTGTAGTTTAATTTAACTATTGATTTTTATATGTTGTTGGTTTTTCTTTATTTGTTTCACTTTTGACAGTTTTACTTTCACGTAGTTAATCATTGTTGTTTGATATACTGTACATAAATAGGAAATTGATTCATTGTTAATGATAAACATCAATGGGATCATGCTTTTAAAGAAACTTATTCTAAGTAGTTAAAATATGCTCCAATATCCACATCCTCTCATCTCTCCTCAAAAGCCCAATTAACTAACCATTTTTCGGTGCAGCCAACAGTGTCTCACAGAATATCTAACTAGATAAAACCTGTAAATCTTTCTAACCCTTGAACCAGTGATTCCCAACCTTTTTGTTGATTTTTGTTGTTGTTGCAGTACACTTTTAGTTGTTTCAAAATTTGGCACCTTACTAAATACAAAATAAGCTTAAAAGAATTTTACTTATCTGTAATTTACTACCTTCTATCTATCCAATACCTTGTGTTTATTCCTATAAAACAGAAAAAGGATTCGTTTCCAGATTTGATTTTTTCTCAGAGCATAATAATTTTAAAAATATTTGGCGGCAAGCCTCAAGATTGGCAGTGGTTGAGTAAATATTAACATCGCACTATTCAGCTACCTGAGGGCTTTTGGCGACAGACCTCGTAATTTTGAACCATGATCAAGTGATGAGGACGACACCTGAGCTCCTCCCCCCCTCTCGAGACTTTCACACCACAACAACGTAAGGAGGTTTGTGCCTCGAGACATTTAAGGTATCCGACTACGTTCGGAACCATGATTTTGCAAAAGCGTATAAATGGATAATATTTATGATATTTAGTATCAATTAGATTAGAAAATGTATATAAAATTGTTTTAAGAATAGTATTACAATAAAAAAATATTTAAGTACAATATTTTGACAAAAAGTGAACATAGAATGACCCTTTTCAAAATATTCTCCTTTTGTGAAAAATTTTGTTATAATAATATTTTGCCAGTATATAGCTCAGACCTCTGTACAAAGGCTCTACTAGAATTTTTGGAATATGTAACTTAGAAGAGGGTTTATCCATGTTTTACGACAGCAGAGGGGAGAAATTTTAAGAAAAAAACGCCGATAATTATTTTAATAGGTTGTAACTTTGAAAATAATGTGAATTTTTCAAAACTCATAGTTGAGCCTCTGTACCTCCTACACGGCAGGGTTTCAGCGCTATTAGGCTCAAACTTATGACACGCATGCCACGAGTCTGTTATCTTGACCACAAGGCTACCGTGACTACCACAGTGGTTGATAATAGCTGCCATGGACCCACCAGTGAAATCCTTCCGCGGGCCGTAAGTGTCGTAGGCCTTTTGTTAAAGACCGATCCTTATTATTTCTCGTAGACCAACTTCGTATAGGCGTCTTTCTATCCCTGAGATGCCCACCATGCAGGCATGAGATGATGGAACCATCAAATTGACAACGTGAACATACTTCTCACAGAAGTCCGCCTTTATGAGTCAGTGCATCGCCTATTGCTTTAATAGACAAAGATGGGCACTGGGTAGTAAGTAATAGAAGAAGAAGAGTTAATCTTTTCTAAGCCTACACGTTTGAGATAACATGACCTAAACCAAATAATTTATTATTATATAGTGTAATGCAAAAGTATCACAGAAATATAAAGTAAGTAATTGAGAAGTAATACGATGTATTAGCAACGTTGTGTGTAATAAAAGTAAATTGACGTTTATTTGATAAAGTTGGTTGACAGTTTCGCATTTGAGTGACTCAAATCGCAATGGTCATTGTCAAATTTGATGACTATCCGAAACTTCTTGGTTATTGATTTTTTTTCCCCTTGAAACCGAATAATTAGATTTCAGATTCAAGTTTGTATTGTTTGTGAATATGCGTAAAATGAATAAAAATAAGTTGTTTTACTTGCTTCATCGGATACTTATTTTTATCAAAAAATATCTGTATTATTGTATCTTATATTTAACTTTACCGTAAACTCTAGTTTATAACTCACACTTTTAACACAAAAAATATGATCCAAATGTACGGGTGTGAGCTATACGCCGGGTATAAAAATGAGAGCTTTAAAGATAAAGCATAGAGGAGCATAGAATAAAATGATAGAATAAAGATAAAGCATAGATGAGCATAGAATAAAATCAGACTTCTACATTTATTAAATTACTATTTATTAAAAAGAAATGCATTCTAATAAATTGAAAGAGTTGTAGTTCAATGACTTCAAAACATAAAAGCACTGCGCACATACATTTCAGGTTCCTTCGTAAGAAAAAAAAAGAGTGCGCGTTATATAGTGAATATGCCTAAATTTAAAAATTGCAACTTAAAAGTAAAGGTGCGCGTTATGAGTCGGATTTTACGGTATTTGCTCATGGAGGCAAATTCAGAAATTGTTTGTATTTATTTAACTCAATAATTTTCCGATTGTGTTGTTAAATTAAAAGCAGTGCTTCTCAAACTGTGGGGCGCACCCCCCTAGGAGGGTGTGATAATTCTACGTGGGGGGCGCGAGCATATCGAAAAATCAAAAAAAAATAATATTATTATTATTAATTTAATGAAAGGAAGCAAGATAAAATTCATTCTGACACCATAAAAAATAAAATACACATTTGTGCTATGTATTTGATAATTAATTTAACAGTACTAAGTTAAGAGGAAGTTTAATAATTACCAGGCTTGTGACATATAAAATTCTGTACAAAACTTGATACTTAACTTGATAATTTGTACAGTTTATAAATAACTTCATATTGTAGCTTTACATCAAAGTACATTATTATTGAATTTAATACATTGTTGTTGTATAAGGGGACGTTATGAAAATTATGTCGCAGGTATTGAAAGTTTGAGAAGCACTGAATTAAAATTAAAAATATATTTCATGTTTCACATATCACATATGAATTAAATAATTACAATAGCTAAGCTGTTTCAAAACATTAATTTTTATCTCTTCATTCACACCCTCGCAACAGAAAATTATTCGCCCTTAAAATGAAATTAATTGCTTGGAATAAATTGCGTCTTCTTAGCCTGCAGTGCAACAAGAGACTTTTGTTAAATTTTTAAACTTCTTCCTAAAAATGATAACAGTCAAAAGTGGGGAGGTATCATAATTCACTCCCCTAATTGCTTTTCAGAATAAACCTTTCAAAATCACCCCTTACTTTCAAAGAACGAAACTCGCATTTAAAGTATAATATCTAGGCATTTAACTCATTTTCCGACAAGGATTAAATTCATGAATTAATAAAATCTTTCTATTCAATTTTTATCGATAACTTCCACATTTTGTTTGAAATAGAAATTTTCTTTTAAAATATGATACTTAAGAGCACGTATATACTTTCAGAACTTTTGAATAAAATTACATAAAATTAATGCAAACAAATAATTCATAATTTTCTAATTAAATTAGATTTAATATAATGGAAAATATAGTGTGCTATTATCGTGTTTTAATGCAATTACGTGCATGAGCTTAGATTTATTTCATTAATATTAGTTTGAAATTTGTTTATCCATTTAAATTATTTGATTTTAAACGAAACGCGATGCACTACAACGTGCCTTGTAATAAAACTGTGCCTTATTTTGCATCTTTTTTTTCAATGCTTAAAAATAATAAATTTAAGTGTATAAAATCAGTCAAATGATGATAATTCTTAGTATCTTTTCTTCTATTTCCCAATTGAAATTTTTAAATTAATACATATTTAAAAATTTTTATGCAGGGTTATTCGCAACCAGACAGACAAACTTGTAGGGTGTGTAGTAGGGGTATGCAAAGACAACTCAGAGTCCCACAGGAATGCAGGATCGCGAATGCCGTAGTTGCGAGCAATGATACAAAGAAGGGAGAAAAAACAGAAACAGCAACACATTAATGGGATAGCAAATATTAATTAAAAGGCTGTAGTACAACAGGTGCTAGAAATATTATTAGAAGTCGTTCGGCAAATTTGACAGCAACGCTGCATGGAATTCTTGACGTGCTGGAAGATTCCTCCAGGCAGTCTTGCGGTAGATGGTGCTGAACGGAAGGTTTTCTGAGCACTGATCCTGCTGGAAGTAGTCATTTGTGATCAGTTTCCCGAGGTAGCTGGATGAATTCGTATTCAATAGCAGTGTCGTAACGTGCACCTCCCAATCCCCACATTGGGTGGGGGCAGCACTCTAGCGGGCCCAAAGTCTGATAATGTTAAGTACATACCCTTTAAAAGATCCGGCTTGGGGCACAAAATCTGACTTTGCAGGGGTCCAAATGTTCTCCTTTTTACCCTGGCTGATAGTGTATGGAGATTCGGGTTGTAACGGGCACTCAACTCGGTTGTCGTACCAGAATCGTTAGCAGAACAGGCCTGTTGCGCATCACACGACCTTCGCAAGTGTGAATAAAGGGTACGTGAGACTGGTTCTTTAACAAGTTAATTGGCTCTTTTTGGTGGGCGAGACACTCGTTTCTTCAATTGAAGACCTCATTGCTAGAATATCTGTAGCTAGCTGTCGGGAGGATACGTGATATTGCCAGGAATCTTCCAGAAAGTAAGGAATTCCATGCAGCACTAATGTCAGGCATACCAGAGGACTTCTTGTCGTAATTTCGAACACCTGTTGTTGTATAAGCTTTCAATAAAATGTTTTTGTCCCATTAATGTGTTGTTGTTCCTGTTCTTTTTCTCTGATTCCTTGCACCATAGCTCGCAACTACGGCATTTGCGATTCTGCATTCCCATGTGAGTCCGAGTTTCCTTTACCTCCTACACTCTCTGCAAGTTTGTCGGTCTGGCAGCAACCCCCCTCCCTGTATATTGAATTAATGACGTCAGAATTTTAAAGTTCATTTCAAATTCTTAAGCAATCAAGTTCTTTAAACACGATATCTTGAGTATTTAAAAATTAAATAATAAATATTTATATAAAAAAACTGAGAGTTAAATTTAAATAAATTACATTTCAAATATCGAAGCAAATATTGTACAAACTACATTTAATTTCTGGGTATTTTTTTTTTTCTTCTTCTTATCAAATATATCTGCCATTCTTTGCATTTGCTTCTAAGAAAAAAGAGAGCTTAACAAATATAAACTAAACATACCTTAAAAATTTTGTACTTTAAGAATTGTCGTCCTGGTATGGAAAATTTTTTTGATTCTTGAATCAAAAAATTTTTGAGATTAAACTTTTGGAAAATCTCTAGTGATTTTTTAGAGGTCAAAATAAAGTAAATCATTATAATACCCGGCGATTTTTAATTGTTATATTATTTTATTTAAATGCAATTAATTTTATATTTGTGGAAAATACTCTATATGACATAAACAAAATTTTTAATGTTTTTGTGGTCTATACCAGCATTGATAGTTTTCCTTTAAATCTCTGTTTAATGTACCAGTTCATGTATTTTTGTGTGAGATATACTTGTTTTTATTCTATTCTATCTTCGAAACATTTATTTCATAAGGTTATTTTCAAATGCATTTTTGGAATTTATTTTCAGATATTCTTTTTTTTTAGCTTTTAAAGGAAATATTCTATTTTTATCACTTTTTGTATAGTATTACGGTTGCATGATGATAAAGGAGGGAATCCGAACGATAGAAAATTCAAAACTAGATTCCATTTAGGAAATGAAAAAAAAAATTCTGTGGAATAATAAAAATATTCTGATTTGGGGGGGAACCCGACTCGCGCAATGCCCATATCGATAACTATCTTCGTCACATTTAGCATGCTTTAATAGGTTCATGACAATTCATTTTTATTAATTTCAAGTAAAATGAAATTAGAATCAAATTAAAAAGAAAATCAGTTATGCTATCGCCATGCAGATTGATTTTAACGCGCTTAAGGCTACCAAGACATGCTCGAAAGAGTAAAGTGCCGAAAATAAGCCTCTTTGTTTATGGGACATATATCTTTAAAATTTCCAATAGAGCTTAGATTTTTTTGTAGTCTTAATAAAGATATTTTAATCATTCTATAGAAATACAAAAATAATTTTTTAGTTAAAAAGTTTTTTTTCTGTTTAATTTAAGGTGGAAATAATTTTTGAGATCTCAAAATACATGCTTATGTTTAGGTACCATTTTTTTAAAAAGTCTTTTTTAAATAGGCAAAACATTTTTTGCACACATTTATAAAACAATACACAAAGTGTAAGTGAACCTATTTTTTTTAGTAAATATTAAAATAGTTTCTTCAAAAAAGTTATAAAACTTTGTAATTTTGTAAATTTTTATTTTCCCCCTTTTTCACACATAATACTATTTTTTTAAAAAAAACTATGAACTACTTCGACTAAAAAATAGCTTCATTATATGCACAGGTATTCCATATAGAAGTATAAAAAATTTGGAACCCCTATAGTGCAATAGTTTTTTAAAAAAGTGTACCTAAAAGCAAAAAATTATGCTTCGGAAAAAAAGTGAAAAACTAAACATTTGTAAGCGTTTATTTACATTTTAGTCAATTACTTTTTTCATATTTTAGGTTATTTTAACAATGAACATATAAGCGTTACATTTGTAGGTTCATAAAAATATGCACTATCTTTTAATACTAAAAATGAAAATTAATGTGTTTTTTTAATGTGTATGATGTCCTGGTTCCCTTAAAACAGACACAAGACGCATATTATGACGCTATGTGTCACATGAATGTATATATTCGAGGATTCCTTAAATTTTTATAATCACGTGTCCCATGATAGTCGAAGGGTCGTGGTTCCAATCTCGTAATCGGCATTTCTTCCTTTGAGTCCTGAATTCAAGTATTGAGATCGCCTAAAACTCTTTGTGTAGAGCAGCTGATGGTCGCATTACGTCTTTCAAGCTTCAGTATGCCTACTTTGGAGTCTTTTTTTTTCTATTTTTCTAAGCAATCTTTATTTCTTTCCAGAAATATTTATAGCGATTGACAAACGGAAGCTATTAAAATTATATGATTTCCAATAAAGACTTGGTTTGCATACGCGAGTGATGCGAGATTGCGTCATCCTATTTTAAAAATGCTGAAGTTTTACTTTTTGGGAGTTAGGTTATGGTTGTTTCCCGTTAGGCGCGAACTAGATACAAATTATCATAAGAAGTCTTGGAGGGCTCAAAACCATTATGAATAAAAATCGATTGGGAGAAAATTTAAGTCAATGTACGTATTTATAGTGAAAATCTAATAACACGAAATGAATCGTTTAACATAAAATATTTTTTTCGTGGTACTCGCAACTGAGTTCCAAAACCAGTTGATGAGATATGAGATGCTTTTATGAGGCGCTTGTAGAGGTTGAGGGTGGAAGTATCTTAGATAAACAAAATTGCTCGAGTCACATGCTATTCCGAGGCCAAGTTAGCCTCCTTTCTACGAAACATATGAAATCACCTCTATTTAATTGTACATCCCTCATAAATCTAGCCAGCGTGGCTGGTCTTTTCCGTATTTTTTTCATTCCCAGAAATCGTTTCGTGTTAAGAGAAAAATGCATGAAAATACATAGTAGTTTATCGGGACTGTTGTATTATTTCGTGCTAACCGATATTTCGTCGTATAATCCGACATCACTCGGTCGAAAAAAACCAATGAAAGTTCTCGCTCAGGGTATCTCATACCCAAGGGTGTTAACGTTCTGTTTTTACCGTAAAATTTGTGTACGAAAATTAAAGAAAGTAGGAAAAAGTAGGAAGAAAAGTGGGAAATACAATATTTTTGCTACATTTTTCACACGTCAATTTAGTTTTTCTGTTCTTTTTATAAGGACATTCAGTGCATTGTTTATACACTTTTTTAATCTCGTCGTGAGTGAATGCGACGTTTTCACTGGATCTAATATTTTTTTAATCTGTAACTTTTTAAAACTTAACATATATAGGAGTAAACTTCTCTATTCTTTAGATTCAAAAATTTTGGAATTCTTTTTTTATTTTCTCTTATTGTTCCAGCAATAGTTTTTTTTTTCAAAAGTTAATCTGAAATTGGATAAGATGTGTACCATTTGTCTCCTTTAAAATTACGTCCTTCCCAAATGTTTTTTGTGTCTCTACATATAACACTTCCCAAATGTTTTTTGTGTGTCTCTACATATAAAACTTTTATTTTCAACAGAATCTCCCTCTTCTAAATCTGGATCGATTTCAGTGAAGGAATCATTCTTGCTGCTACACTCCTCATCATTTGATTCTTCCTCATCATAATCGCGAAGAGAATTCCTTCACCCGAAAATACTGTTGTACTATCTCTCTCTCTCTCTATTAAATACTATATCTATTAAATTACTTAAATATCACATTTCTTCATCATAGCTAGAATAATATGCCATAGCATAAGGAAGATTTAAAACATGCTCGTGCATTCAAAACTGTAACAGCAATTAAGCCGCAGGGTATGATATATCTGAAGGGGCGATATCCAAAAATATATATTTAATATTCGCCTACAAGCTAAGGCCCCTCAAAGGATATGACCTTAAAGTCTACACGAGAGAACTATTAATTTTCCAAAAAAAGATTAAAAGGAGCGGAGCGTAGAAAAAAGTTAGATGGTGGGCAGTAGTGCACACAGGAATTTTTTAAGGGGCCAGGGTCGAGAAAGTCTACCATTTTTGTATTATGCTCTTTTTGATTTTGTCGATTTGGGGAACAAAAAAGATTAAAAACTAATTATTGAATAAATAATTAGCATTAACTAATCAAATTAATCATTAATAACAAATATTTAATTAAAGTTTACGTACTATATTCTTAGAATTATAATCAATCGGAAAAAATCAAGGGCTTTGGAGGGGAGTCGGACCCCTAGGACACCCCCCTTGTGTGCGCCTCTGATGGTGGGTATGACATACCCTGCGAGAGAAATGCCGGGTTCGCGTTAATCGTGTTTCACTGTGCATATATATATATAGAAAGAGAGAGATCTTTTAAATTTATATTCAGTAAAACTGAAACTCAAGTATCTCAAAATAAATATTATCCAAAAGCATATTTACGAATTGCAACGATACAAAGCGTGTATTTCTGTTTATGAGCAAATTTGAAATATTTCATAAATCACATAAGATAGTTAACAAATTTATTTCATTTGAGCATCATAAAATCCATAAATATTTATTTGATAGATAGCTCACCGTAACACCGGAACTACAAGAAATTTAAGCTACGAAGAGCCAAATATTCTTCCGAAATATAAATGGACGTCAAAAAGAAAAAGAAGAAGCGGAAAAATAAAAAGAAAGAAAAAAAGTTTTTTTGGCTGTTCTCCATTTCTCTTACAAAATAAAAATGCCTGCAAGGAAAGGGGGAACACGCATTTAGAAGAGAGCATGTTGAAATCACAGCTAAACGTCTTTGAAAAATATTAAATTAAAGTGCGTTGAACTCTTCTAATAGAAAAAAATTCTTTTAAAGTACCTGCTGAAGAATGTGTTGATCGCTTTCTAAATAATTTATTTTATTAGAATTTGTAAGCGTGATGAATGTCAGATAATTCGATACAAATTTAGAATGTTTGGCGCGCATTGTTTGAATTAGAAATGTCATCGAGTTAAGTGAAATTTTGTATCTTTTAATCTCGAAAACAGAAAGATTGATGTTTATTTTCTACGAATGTAAGAAGTTTTATTATTAACGTTGACAGGCATTAATTTATATTTACTTGCTTAGAATTATTCTCTAAAGATGAGGCTATTTGATAATTGTTTAGAATGTTAGGTTTATAATCTATGGCAACATTTAACATTGAAATATTTAAATTTTTAATTTGTGTGAATAATAGGACAAAAACAACTTACATTTTTATGTTATAACTGTATTGAAAGAAATTGTTTCTGTTGTTATTATGAATGATATTATATATCGAGTTTCTCAAACTGTGGGGCGCGCCCCCTTGAGGGGCTTGACAACTCTACAAGGAGGGCGCAAACATATTGAAAAGTTGAAAACTAAAGATTATTCAAAACATTATTAATTTACTGAAAGTAAGCAAACAAAATACTTTCTGACATAATAAAATATAAAATACACATTTACATTGATATAATACACTTATAAAAGTATCTGTACTGTACAAAGTATTTTAAAATTAATTTAACAATACTAAGTTAAGAACAAGCTTGATAATTATCAGTGACCCCATGAGCTTGTATTAACACTTATTTTGATTATTTGCACGGTTTATAATTAATTCCTTAACTGCCACTTAAAAAATAATTGGTTTGGTCCCCAATGCCAGGGTTTTCCACGTAGACTCACGTATTTTGATGTTTATTTGGGGGAGGGGAGAAAAGGAATAAATAAGCAAAATCCTCTGAAATAAGTAAATCCTTTTCAAAGACTGTCAAAGTCCTTTTATTGTGTTCCAAAGCCTTAGGAATAATTTTATGGATAGCAGTGCACAGAAAAGATCGTAATTCGGGGAAACGTATATATACGTCCAGAAGATTAATGCTTCGGCTTAGCGAGACGTTTATATACGTCGGTGGCACATAAGAGGTTTAAGTCGTACAGTAGCTTTAGTGTCAAAGTATAGTATTATTGAATTCAATACAATGTTATTGTATGGAGGGGGGCGCAATGAAAATGATGATTGAATATTGGGTCGCGAGTATTGAAAGTTTGAGAAGCACTGATTATATATGTATATTACAGTTTACTTATATTTTAATTTCAATACCATAAAATATATACATTGACTTCTACATACCTCTAATTTCCTATATATATTCTACTATTTCTTATTTTCAACTTTCTGTTCTGAGGATTCATGGACTCTCGAGTAGTAATAATTTTTTATATTTCCATTTTCTTGAACAGCAGGAAAATTATTTTACCTAATTAAATTTCATAATTCGAAGTAGAACTCTTGAATACGGTGTTCTGTTAAAATGTTAAATTTATTTCTGTTTATTCATACTGCAAAATGAAAACAAAGTTAAGTCTCCAGTTCATTTGTGTTTCGTCGCATTTTTACCTTAGAAAAATTAATTAACAATGACTTATTTGGTGCTAAACTTGTAAATTGTACATCAAAAGGTTTTGATGAGTTTTGAAATTTTAATTGCATTCCGTGATGCTAAACATATTTATTTTCTTCAATTAATGTATCCCAAATTGTTAATATTTACATTTGGGTTTAACCTCTAACATCATATTTGCATATTGAAACATGCCACGATGTTGTTTTCCTTGCAGTGATATACAGCTTGCAGAAAAAGCGAGTTTTACAAGAAAAGTTCGTTTTCCAGCATGAACATGAAAAATAAAGCTAATTTCAAATTAAATTTCATGTCATCAAATTTTAAATTTTTGTTTGTTTCTTTCTTTTATAAATAAAATAACAAGTTTTAAATTCAGTAAAATATTAATTTCTTAGTTTAATGATACAAAGAATAATTACGCACTTTATTCTTAATACTTGACTTCGCATTCTTTAAAAGTTCATGAAAAATGCTGTACACGCAATTCGTTTCAAAGAAAACTCCACTCCATTTTTACGACTGAAAATCTTATTTAAAACCCGAAAAAAGGAAGGAAAAAAATAAAAACTTTCTAGAAAGTTCCACAACATGTTAATTAATCACACTGAAACAAGTATAGCAAGACAAATGTATCATAGATTTCAATTTTCTCCAAGGAAAGAATTAAAAAGAATCGAAAATATATACTTAAAAGATTAGATAATTCCCTCTTAAAGATTAAAAATTGTATCTCTTTCAAAACATCACGCAATTATAATTAACGACTTCTACTGGTTATCGTTCTAAAATTATTTCTTTTTTCTGCTTCGATACCAAAGTTTTTCTCTTCCGCCCACTTCACTTCATTAACTATCCTTAATTCGAATCCTTAATCATTAGCCATCATGCTGCTTTACGTTCTGTTAAACATTCTTCTTGTAAGCAGTTGTGCTTAGAATTTTCTTTGTAACTCTTCGTTAATTGTTAATTCTATAATTATCTCTTTTTGAAAATATTCGTTTTGGTTAAATTATTCAAGTTTTAATGTGCTATGTGTTGGTATTTCGATTAAAGTATTTTAAAAAGTTTTCACTAAAGATCTTATCAAGAATTTCGAAAAGTAATTGTCGTCCAAATTAATTGCACGCATTATGAACTCGAACATGCTCTGGTGTCCAAAATTAAGGTTGCATACATAAAAAATTAGATGTTTTTACTAAAATTCAGTTTAATGCAAGGGGTTTTCTGCTTTAAGGCAGAAAATAGTAACTAAAAAAAATAGCGCAGTAACTTAATGTACGCTGACAGGCAAATTAGAGCGACATTGTTCAAAATAAGATGCGTCATAACCCTGTGGTTAATGATTGAGGCAGTAATTCCCATTCTTCCAAAAGAGCCTCAAATAAAAAAAATCTAATGCCTCAAGGGCCTTTAGAGGTAGTTATTGGCATTCAATGGCGCTTCCTAAAGAATCCCACCAATGCTGTATGGGATTAAGATCTATAAACCTCACGAGTCACACCATACAACGAATACCCTCTTCCTTCAGATAGTGGTCAACAAATGCAGCTCTGTGTGATCGGGTGTTATTGTCCACAAAACGAATTGGTTTCCCACAGCTCCTCCAAAAAGCCTCATTTAGGGCTCAAGAAACTCATCTGTTTAGCTTTCTATTACTGTAACAACATTGCAGATTTAGTGTGGCATACACATGCATCCAACGTTATGTTAGTGCTCCAGTGCCATCAATGCGGACGATTTCTTTGATGTTTGCAACTGATACTTTGTGTGTTGCATTACAATTCGTCACTGAAAAGTTCACGGCGTTAATTATGCTCCATCCAAGAATGGGGTTCATGGCACTAAGACAAACGGGCTTGCAAAATTGAGTAAGGAGAACGCATACGCTACACAGGTTTTCGAGGTTAAGGGCCCCTCTCAACTAATTGTCCATACAAGTCTTGTCTCCATACTGTTGTTCACACGCAGCAGCGAGGTTCTGAAATAGCTTTCTAGCGTGAGTGAGTGAGTGAATATTAACGTCATACTGTTCAGCTACACGCGGGCTTTTGGCGACGGACCACGTAATTTTGAACCATGGTCAAGTGACGTGGACGACCCCGAGCTGGCACTCCCTCTCCTAACTACCACACCACACCAAATAGCTGCCTAACAGTCACACGTCTATGTCCCTGTGAATTTAAAGCCACATTGCGATCTCCCCACAGGTGTCAAAGGTCCTCCAGCAAGGGTGTCAAACTCAAAAGATAACTCGAGTCAAACAAAGCAGATTTAACTTTTGGTGGGCCGCAAAAAAGTCTATATTTATAGAAAAGTAAGTTTATTTCTAATAATACTTTATAGTATAAACATAAATAAAAGAACAAGAAAAATTAGATGTTTACGTCCTGACCTTTGAGATCTCTTGTCTACTA
Organism: Trichonephila inaurata madagascariensis; assembly: GCA_019973955.1. Classification (NCBI taxonomy): domain Eukaryota; kingdom Metazoa; phylum Arthropoda; class Arachnida; order Araneae; family Nephilidae; genus Trichonephila; species Trichonephila inaurata. The sequence goes on from BMAV01014833.1 coordinate 89,996, forward strand.
CTTTCCCTTTTTCCGGAAGAAATTTTGGTATTTTATTATCTATAATTGTGCGCCGATATACTGACCGGGCCACAAAAATGTTCGTTTCGAGCCATATGCGGCCCACTGGCCGCGAATTTGACACCCCTGTCGGACAGTCTTCTTAGTTATCTTAACTTATGTTTAAAACTATTTCTTTGATCTCGTGTCCACCATAAATAATTTATAGTCAATGAGCGACTTCAACCTATGAGTGTCCATCTTCTAGCTTGTTTTTTAACTGATTTCCATCGCAATTCATCGTTTAAACGATTCTATTTAATCATTTTAACAGTAGTCTATGCTGAGATTGGGAAGTTTTCTTTAAAAAAATATAATTCTACACACAAGTTTGATAGCTTCAGAAAGCTTCCATTCCAAAAACGAAATTCCAAATTCCATTTTTTTTTCTTTATAGAAAAACGACTCTCTTTACAATTAAATAGACTAGACGCATAAATTGAAGTAGTTTCCTAAATATATAGTAACAATTTTCAAAATAATAGTAATTTTTTTATTTAATGCAAAAATAGGTTTGTAACATTAATTTTGGACATCTGTTTATAATGAATACAATTAATCAGTAATATTAAAAACTTTAATTTGTACAGTTTTTTATGTCTCATATAAATTCGAAATGTTCCACTAATCGATTCATACATAAATAGCGTTTTATAAAATGTAAACCTTTTAAAAATTATAACATTCATTATACTTGTTTCTATGTAATTGTTTGAGCGTTTTATTGCGTTTCTTATGCAAAACCAAATTTATTTAAAAGATTCTGGTTTAAAATTTAAATTAAATAAATATTTGCATTACCTCAGGTATGTCCCAAAGTCCTTCTAACTTCAACGTAATCTTTGCATAACTTACAAGCTGTATTAAATCTGATTAACTTGAGACTTACCATAATTCATTAATTTGGATTCATATAAGCTGATTTTGCTTAAGCCCGGATTCAAATAATGCGACATAGTATTGCATCTGATTTATTTCATCTTCATAATTAAATAGATTACAGAGCCAAGAAATTTAAGATACAAGATTCGCATTTTGGCAACTTGATGACGTACTCTCATGCATACTTTATGTAAGAACGTCCTATTTTGGTCTAGTTTCCATCCAATGTCCATGCAAATTATAAAGCCAGGGAAAGACACACACTCGTCGCTAATGGTCCCGAGGGTGACGGAGTCATCCCAATCCTTTTTTTTTTGTAATTACAGTCGGATCTCTATTTTACGAAAATCCCGAAAAATGTTCGTTATATAGAAAATTCCTATATAAAGGTTCATCTTTCAATATACTTTATAAACCATATAAAACAAATTTTAAGTTCAGAAACACTATAAATATTTAAAAAAAAGTAATTATTCACACCATTTTGTAAATTAATATCTATTTGTTTTATGTATCTTAACCAACAAAAAAAGAAAGAAAAACTGCAAGGAAAAAAAGAAAAAGATGTCGAAGAAAATATTGAATTTTCAACATGAAAAAATTTTACATATAAAAGTAATGAAATTTAATGACATATTTTCTAATTTAAAGCACACAAATTACCTTTAAACATGCATTATTTTAAAGCTAGAAATTCTAAACATACATTAACTCAAAAGTCCTTCAATTTAATTACACATAAAATTTGTTAATTTTGTTTAAAAAAATGCTTTGTGTTTCATGATTCGTCTCACATCTTTGCAATGCTCCAAGAATCCCTTCAGGCGTATTTTTTCGTGTCCATTCTTAAATTTTTCTAGCCATCCATTGCTACCTAGAAATTGGTCGTATTCCAATGCCTTCGCAAATAGAGAAAAGATTTCTCTAATACGAAAGGTTCAGGAATCGGAACATTTTTATATCGCATTGCGTGTTTCCACTTCATCGACATCTTCATGGACATGTTTTAAATGTTTTGAACAAGAATTCAGGGAATCATAATTTTGTAACAAATCTCGATTTTTTTATAATTGTTCATAAACTGTTTGACAGAATACAAAATTCTAAAGCGATATCCATTATACATTGTTAATAGAGTAAGAAAAAATTGAATTACAAGAAAACAATTAATATATAAAAAAAATTAAGTCTCAATTCCTACTTAGATCAACAAAGAAAAATTTTATTTAAACTACTTTTATTAAATAGTTACAATTAACAAAAATATATATACATATGACAGAATCACAAATTAATGGTAAATTTAATTTTATTCATTATCATTAAAGTATCGTATTGTCATCCAAAACAATCGTGTTCATAAAAATTTCAGTTCAACTGAATGCTTTAAAACGTGAGAAAATAAACTTTTCGTTTACATCACACAAATGCCAAAAAAGATGCCAACGTGGATGTATTTGTAATTTTTAAATATTTAGTTTTGATATTAATTTGTATATTAACTTTAATACTGTTTGTCATCCAAATAATCATGTTATAACATTTCAGTTTAACTGAGCACTTTAAAATTTATTTTATTAACGATTGAAAATTCCACCAAGATAAATAAATGAATAAATAGAGAGTGTGACCTAATAGTAGGAATTGAAAAAGTTCGTTATATAGAAAATGCATATCGCTATTGGGAGGTTATTTTACAAAGAAAATCATGAAATGTTCTTGGTTCCAGGAAAAAGTTTGCTATATATAGGTTCGCATATGGAGGTTCGATTGTATTTTTACTTTTTACTATAAAAATCACAATTCCAATTAATAATTTAACTAAGACAAAGATTTTTCTGTAATAATTTCAGAAAAAAATCTAATCAAACTGACTATAGCGTCTCAAATGTGCATGACTAATAAAGATATATGACTAATATTTATATTCGGTTCATTACATTTAAACCATAACGAGTTTTATAACACAGCAATCAAAACCACTAAGTCGTTCACAGGAGACAAATATAGCCAATTATTAGAAAATATTTTGGAACAAAAATGGTTGGGGAGAGACATCCAGTCACCCCAAGTAAATAAAATGTAAAAATTAAAAAATTTGCCATTCTCAAAAAAAGAGGGAAATATGAGAGAAATGCATTTTAGTTCCCATGAAGGAGGATAATAACAAGGTCTCATTGGTAACAAATAAACATTTTCCCCAGAATTAAAGATTTCGTGAGCCTGAGGTGACTTTGTGCCCCGCGTGACCACTCCAGGGTTAAGAGACCTTTCATAAGAAGCTTACTTTTAATTAAGATGTAATTATTTATCATTAATGTCTTCAATGGAATGTAACTGTGAAAAAGAAATAAAAAGTTGAAAACATGCAACAAAAATAATAAGTTGCCTAATAAAATACATATTTCACATTTTCTAGAGACATAACATTAAAATTTATTTTAGAATTCATCATGGATCATCTATATCAAGAGTGGCGAATCTTTATGGATCAACTCGCCACTTTTTCTAAAGAAATATTCAATGAGATATAGACATGCCGTTGACTTGAGATTACTGGGAAAATAATAAAACTAAATACTAACAACTCAAAAACTCTTCATTTACTACGAAAAACTCTGCATTTTGTACTTTATAGAAGTAAATGTTTTAGTTATGCGTGTAATTTAAATTAAAGTAACATTAGTGTGATTTTTGTTGTTGCAGATTAGATGAAAAATAACTTATATTAGGATTGTAAGATGTTACTTCTAGCATAATGCATGCTGAATTGGAGTCATCTGCTAAACGGTTTCTAAGCAAGTCTTTAACGTTATTCATCTCTGAAAATAATGACTCGCAGACATAGGTAGATGAAAATAATGGATAAAACAGCATGAACCAACTTCTTCAAACAGTTACATGTGCCTGAAATGAATTCCATGCTTCCAAAATTCCATTACTGGCATTTTTACTTATATTATTGCATGTTAATATTTCTTTTCAATCAATTCCAACTTTCTCCTTTTTTTCAACAATTTTTTAAATCCATCTTGAACTAGATGATAAATCAATCAGTTGTATTTCAAATTTTTCAATCTCTAATCACACACAATCCAATTGGGACAAGTTCAGTTTATTAAATGAAGTCACACCAGGGTACATAAAATACTCGAGCGTTTCCGATAATTCTTTCAACTAAGAAAATCTCACTGAAAACTGCGACCGATCAATCGCGTTTGTTCGTAATACTTCATGCTGAACTTTGTTATATTAAATTTAAAAAATAACCGTTTTGATCGGTGGGGGGCCCTTAAATTATTTTCGCGGCCTAAATGGCACACGTGCCACGGGTTCCCGCCACCCCGATCTATATCAAACCCCTCACGCGGGCCCAAAACTATCAGATAATTTTTTTTTTGCAAACTTTTTTAAAACAAAAAATTCATTCGACTTCGATTTATTATATTCTATTAAAATAGTTTATTATAGTATTCACAGAAATTGCAAATCTTTATCAAGTTCATTTTAAAATAAATTATTAAAGTAAATATTAATTATTATAAATTATTAACTATACACCTAATAATTATTTTTCATATGGGAAAAAAAGATACATACTATTGCTATAACGTTAACGTTCAAGATAACTCGCAAAGTTGGCAACTTCAATTTCGCATGTGTCGCACGCGCTGAATTGGCAGCCCCGTGCTTCCTTTCTTAAGATGTCACCAATACCATTGCGATAACACGTTAAGTACCGAAAAAACAGCTTAATAAAGTGACATTTACAAATATTATATAAACTAAAAATATACCGATACTTAATCATTACTTGATGAAGCAATGGAAAATTTTTTAATAGTCTGTTATTTTCAAGGACCAGTGTTTCACATCATTTAAATTTACAAATTATTTTTAAATACAGTTTTCTGATCATCAAAAAATAAGCAACTTCTCTCCTGCACAACGGACGTGTCGAATTTTGAGACGCAAAATCACATGCAGGACTAATTTTAATTGTATCGATCACTGTCAGAATTGAGTGCTATAATCGATTAACGTAATGTTTTGTGTAATATATTACACGTTATGATCCATTATTTTAATATATATATTTAGGTATGAATTTTTTTGGGTTAAAAATAACCCATTTACAGTGCGTTACTGTACTTGTAATTCCAAACACTAATAATTAGTACTCAGAAAGTAACTGCCCAAGAAATTGCTTAAAAATAATCGTTATTATTCTCTAAAACAATAGCATCATTTATTGAAACCCGCCTGGTTTATTGACCGGTACGCGGCAATAAAATGGTTGGGAAACATTGGAGTTGAGGGTGTCGATCATGGGCGTAGCTACCAGCATATCAGCCGCATCAATGATTCAGGGCCCCCAAGCTACAGGGGCCCAAAATGTGTGCGGAAAACATTGTAAAATCCCAAGGGGCCCCAAAAAGGACCCACACGTTATTTTGATACAGGGCCCATGCAGGATTAGCTACGCCAGTGGTGCCGATGCACTTTAGATCTGTCGAGATTCAATGTGGTGTGGTTGTTAGGAGAGGGGAGGTGCCACAACTCACAGATATCGTTTTTGTCACTTGACCATGGTTCAAAATTACGAGGTCAATAGCCAAAGCCTAGCGTTTTCTTTTTAAACGACTCTTACCACTCACTCCGCAACCCCTACTGCAAAAAAGCTTTTTTTCTAATATTAAAACTTTCATTTATCCATAGTTTCGGAGGAAATATAAGTATAATTTTATTATATAAGCATCTGAATAAATTTTAAAAACTATTAGCAATGATAATGAGTTTTTTTTTATATTTTCACAGAAAATTTTTGGGAAAAAATGATTCCCAAAATCTCAAGATTTATATTTTTAATTACTTATTTACGGGGTAATTAGTTTCGTTTATTCTAAAAAAACGGATCGTTCTTCCCACAAAACTTCCCAAATTTGAAATTCTGGGGGTACCAAAAAATAAAAACCTTTTTCTACCAATACCGAATCAAGTCATTCATGTCTCAAAGGGAATTGGTTGTTCTCTAGAAACCTCGAAGCTTTCATTTTTTTTCTTCTCCTTCTTTAGCTTTGCAATAAATTCTCCTCCTGGGAATTTCAAGCTGGAAGGCGAGAGGAAGGTCTGATCCGAACATTTTCTTTTCTCCTTCAGCCCCTTTAAAGAGTTTTTCCTATCCGGAACTTTAATGTTATCGCCTGAGTAGAGTTTTGGGAGTGAAAAATTAGGTTTACGGTGGGTTTTTTATCGCGTTGAAATCGAATTTAGGAAATTTTAGTGTAAAGTGATTTTGCTGTTTGGTGTGTTCTTGTTTCTCAGGTGGTAATGCATATGGTAAAGGAGCTCGTAAGCATACCAATTCTAAATTTCTTTCTGTAGTACATGCGGAAATGGCTCAGATTAAATTTATATTTATCATCTCATACATAGGTATTATCAAATACAATTTACATTTTTTTTCAAGAGAAAAACAATTTCAAAATAGCGATGGGTGTAATATGTGCTAAGGTAGTGATTGTCGCCTTATTACCCGCGTAATATTTGGTCACACACCAAAGCAATCGGTAGTGATAACCTAACTAAATTAATTGGTGTTTTATGTCCTATTTATTTGCAAAATTGTTTGCGAACATATAATTTTAACTCTTTAGATCTTTTTTATATGATAATGCTAAAAAGGTTACACTTTTTTTTTTCTTTTAGAACTAACACATTTTTTTCTGCTTTTTATATTTTAAAATGATTTGTAAAAAAATAAAAGGTTGGATAGTAATAATAATAATACTTGCTTCCTGGGTTTCGAAGTTCTATAATAAGAAAACTAAGACGAACACAGCAAAATAAGAAAACTTGAAAGAATACAGAAGCAATTCAAGTTTTTTTATATACTTTACAGGGGTTCTATGCGTAAAATCTTGGTTACACGACCAGTGCCGATTTAAGCTCATTTCGGGCCCTGGGCGCAGAAGATCTGTATGTCCCCTTGACAATGGTGGATCTAAATTTATAATCAAAATCTGATTAAGTCCGGCTTATCCGGGCCCCTAAGTACCCGCCCCAAGCACCCAATGGGTAAACAGGCACTGTATATGACATACATCAATGCGATAGTCCAGTTTCTGTCACAGTCTACTCGACGTTATTGACACCATGTTGTCCAAAAACTTGGTCTTTTACATAACCCCAAATTTTCGTACCCCCTTTGCTTCTTGATGTAATAGAACTGTATGAAAGGATAATATGTGCTGTCAATAACGTTGATTGTACCTTGTTGAGTAGAGTGTGGCAGAAACTGAACTATCACATTGATGTATGTCGTGTAACCAAAGTTTCACAAATAGAACACCTGTAAATGTAAATAAAACTTGATTGGTTTCTGTATGCTTTCAAATGTTCTTTTTTGCTGTATTTGTCTTAGTTTTTTTTACTGTAGGGCCTCGAAACCCGGGAAGGAATTATGAATACCCTGGTATATGTTTTTATATAACTAAGTAAACTTTTTAATGTGTATATAAATTTTATAAATATTTACTAGAAATTCTTTACATATTTCTCTGTTTTCACACAGTTTCTGTAAATAAATCATTTCTTTTAATTCATTTTTCATATCAAGAAAAATGATCTTTTCACGATCAACAATTTCTTTCTTCTGTAAGAAGTAAAGTTTAAGTTAAAGTATTTCCATTGGAGAAAATAAAACATACTTTAACTAGTGTTATTTCCTTGAAGTGAAATGAAAATACACGAACAATGGTTTCCTTTTAACATTCTAACAATTTCAACTTTTAGGAATGCATCGACAATATAATAAAAAAAAGAAATGTATACACAAAAATAGAAACAATAATGACAAATTCTTCTACCAACTCGAAATGTTTTACTCGCAATTCTCTTCAGATAATTTTTTTTTTCAAAATTAAAATGGTTTGCATATTCACTCACATCTCCTTTCATTCGAAAATAAGTAACAATTTATTTCTATCGCTTCGAAGATTTCAAAGTTCCCTTTTAGTTGAAGTGGAAAATACTTAAGAAGAATCCTCTCAAGGAAAAAAAATATATAAAACGAACAATTATGAATTTCTTTCATTCCTAAGACCTAACGTTTTCACAAACAGTGATAAATTATTTCGAATTTACTCAAATCACTTCACTTTTTCTTATTTTTCTTTTTAAAGCTACGAGAAATCTCACTTGGAACGATTTTTCTTCATGAAAATTCACTTGTTCTTAAGCGCCCTGGTGGCTCCCTACAATCTAATAATATTCTGTAGTAGAAATAATTCGACGATATTCCCCATTCCAGACGAAAGTGAAGGTATGGAATAATTTCTTCCAATAAAAAATCTCTTGCATGACTGTCGCTTGGAAAATTTCATTAAATCTCTACTGCTGTAAGTAATGCTCTTGTAGAAGATTTATCGTTTGTAGAAAGCAAAAATCGACTTAAAGACGAGAAATAAAATTGTCTGAACTCTATCTTTTCCTTTTAAAATTGCGTTATTTTATGCTTTAAAGTGGAGACGAATTTTGTCTTTCAATTGAAAAATGTCGTGAACTGCTTTTTTCAAGGAAACATTGAGAGTTTTGTCTTTTGAATATTGTCTTTCTGTATTTTGTAAGTTTCATAGAAAGTTTAAATTATTAATACAAATAAATATTCTTAATTTAGGCTTAGCAAGAAATTTACAAATTTTATAAATCGTTTTTAAATTATAAATTTGTTGTATCTTTAAAAAGAGTTTTGAGACATTTTTTTCCAAAGCAATATTCTATCGTTGGTTGCCATTCTCATTTTGTACATCCTATGCGTAAATTAAATATAATTAATGTGTTTTTATTTACTTTAGTTGATTTAAACTATATAGTCTATTTGTTTGAAACAACTTAAATAACTTGATTGTCGGAGTAAAGTGTTCAATTTTAAAAGAATAACTACGGTTGAGATAGAGGAAGTGTAATATTAATCCTGAACATCTGCATCGTAATTAAAAGGTCTTACAAAGAATTTTCAAATCCAATTAATGGTAATATCAGAATGGTTTTCCCCTTTTTTGTAGCAAATGTCTCTTAAAGATACAGCTTTTAGAGGGAGAATACATCCAATGTTTCATAGGCAACAAAATAAAAAATAGACTCACAATAATTCTGTCTAAAACTTTATTAAATATAATCTTATCTTCTACGAATTTTTTTTCTGTTTGTGTATAAATTAAAATAATACACAATAACTACTTAATTTTATGAATGAGTTTTATTTCAGCGTATTGAAATATTTTCGAAAAATTTTATATATATATATATTTTAAAGGAAAAACTTATTATTATAGACACCTGTAATATCATTAAATATTTCAACTTTTATTAAATTAAGATATCTTTAAGAATATCTATTTTTTATCTGTTAAGCATATAAACATGAACCATTTAAATTTCGAATTCAATTTATATATATTTTCTGCAATTCAACACTTTCAGTAATTATTAAATTCGGTTATTTCTCCAAAGATCAATCTATCACTCGCTCCCTAATTAAATCATAGTAGAGATTTTCATCCTCCAATTTGAGATTTACCTTTATTACTATTTCTGAAATTGAGAGTTTTTAAGTAATTTATCAAACAAAACAAATAATTCTTAATCCATTTTGTCTAAATGTCTGGCTCATTATAAATTAAAAAATTATTTAAATTAATCAAAATTTAAGATAAGATCTCATTGAACTCATATGTAATTATGATTAATTTACTTTTTCTAAGATTTAAGTTAGTTGAATAAGTATTTTTAAACTTTCTAACACATGTAGTTAAAAATTTATTAAGTACTAGAAATAGGAGAGACGAAATAGAGAGTATATAAAGTACTTACAAAATGACTCATTCAAATTTAAATATATTGAGTATTATGTTTGCTTCTATATATAATTAATGAAAGTTTTTTAAAAATTTTAAATTAATATTAGAATATTTTTAAGTAAGAAAATATGCTTCGATTTTATGCTTTGATTCTCAGTCTTTGAAGAATGCCTTTCTTTCACTAAATAATTACAAAATATTTTGTACACTTGTTGATTTTGATTATTTTTTAGGCTTTTATCAACTACAATTCATTTTAATTATATATGTTTTAAAGTATAAATGAATTCTTGTTAAAGCCTCTTTTTTAGAGAGTTTTATGTAATAGATATTTTTATAAGTACTATTTCAAAAATATACCCTTACTTTCTTTTTATAGCATTGACATATACAACATTCTGTTGCATCAGATGTCAGAATAACGTCTTTTATATACATCCCCATTTTTCTTATTTTATATAAAATGGATTTTGCCTGAAAATCCAACGAGGGCTTCTGACAGCTTGTCAGAGCTTTAAAAACCACATTTTTCGTATATCTATTATGAAAGAAGTTTAAGACTGGAATAAGATATACCACAAAGATTTCATATGCAAATTTTGATTTATAAGAATTTCAGTATTTTACCCAAAATATTTTTATTTTAAATGAATATAAACATAAACTATTGTTCCTGATTATCTTTACATTACATATTATTAAACTAAGATGAATAAGTAGTAAATAATAAGTTCTCTGCATGTAAAAATGCACATGTAAAAACATTTGCCTTTTAACTGGCTAATTTTTTTCAATTATATTTTAGAAACGCTTTTTGGATTTTATCGCTATTAAATATAAGATACATTTTCATTAATTATTAAAACGTTTAAGAGTACCTGAGAATGCTTAAAAGAGTAAAATGCCAAAAATATGACTCTTTGCTTATGGGACATATATTTTAAAAAATTTCAGTAGAGCTTAGATTTTTTTGTGATCTTAATAAAGATATTTAATTCATTCTGTAGAAATACAAAAATAATTTTTTAGTTAAAAAATTTTTATTTGCTGTTTAATTTAAGTTGGACATAATTTTTGAGATTTCATAATACATGCTTCTCCTTAGACGCCCTTTTTTTTATAGCGTATCGCTTAAATATGCAAAATACTTTTGCACAGGCATTAAACAATATACAAAATATAGTGAATTTATTTCTTAGTACAATATTAAGATGGTTTCTTTAAAAAAAATTATAAAATTTTGTAACTTTATAAACTTTTTTTTTTTCCCCTTTCACTCATAAACTACTTTTTAAAAAACTATACACTACTTCGACCAAAAATCAGGTTTACTATAAACACAGCTGTAATATATAGAGGTACAAAAAATTTTGAACCATATAGTTGAAAAAGTTTTTTAAAGTGTACCTAAAAGCAAAAAACAATGCTTTGGAGAAAAAGTAAAAATACTAAACATTTGCAAGCGTTTGTTTACTTTTCTGTCAATTACTTTTTTCATATTTTAAGATTATTTTATCAACGAACATTTAAGTGTTATACATTTTTAAATTCAGGAAAATATGAACTATTTTTTTAATTACTAAAATTGAAAAATCAATTTTTTGAATGTATATGATGTCCAGCATCCCTTAAATTGTAACGGTACATCTCAGCAAGGTTTTTCTCTTGAAACTTCCTTGGGGATTTTTCTTTAATATTATTGGAAGTTTTTAATTGTGACCTTCTAGAGGAAATGTGATATGCAGAGGTGTGTGAAAAGCTATATAAAATAATTTAAACTTAAATAGAAGTAATATTTCTTCAGACCATCTTGACCCGATCATCTTACAATTACTTCTAGTTAGTTATTTTGAAGAAATATGTTCTAAGTCAGTTCTGAGACTACGTGGAAGTTTATGAGGTTTGTATCAGTGCCTTGCACCCCTTCTGCTTATATCAGATACGTAGAGATGAATACTATCCGAGTTTTCGTGACAACAAATTATTTTTTCATAATAAAATACCTATCATTCATTAGATAAAAGGTCGGCAACTTATGGCATGCTGGCCACTTGTGGCACGTGATACAATTCTTAATGGCATTCTGCACTATTTTACAAATTTGTCAATTTTTAATGCATGGAAGTTAATAAATTTGTAATGGACGTTATTTGACATGCATCTCAAAAATAATGGGTATTTACAAAATTACGAAAAAATCTGAAAGATAACTTTAAAGAAAAATTTACAGCTATTTTGTAAATTACTGAATGTCATTGCTGGAGAGTTTTAGTTTTTTGAAGAGAGAAAATTGCAAAAGTTCTCTGCTTTTGGTTCTGCATACATATGTAAAAATTCTATCCTCATTTAAAAAATATTTCGAGTCCTCAAGAAAACTGTTTAACAACTAAATGCTCAAATTCTTGTCGAATTATAAGTCACAAATTATACCCCTGACTTTGCGATATGAAAGTAGAGCTGTGCTAGTACTATATGTTCGAATTAAATTTTTATTTAGTATTTATTTAACTATAATGAAGAGAAATGGTTTTATTTTATGTTGTCTAATTCTTATTTTAATAGATAACTTTTAAAATACATAATATATATACCCGATTAATTGTTTTTATTTTTTTGTTGAAGAAATAATTGTTTTATGCTATTTTTAAGTTAAATATCTTTAAATGATGTAAAATTGAAAGATAATAAAACTGTGAATCTGTATTATTGACCTCTATTCTGTAACTCCGCATACATTACTGTAGGAATCGAATTGTTTCAAAAATGTCCTACTGTGTTGCAAGCTGAATCATATTGGTAGATTGGTTAGGCTAAAAGGTTGTCAACCCCTGTACTAGATCAATAAAATATCTTTGAAATATCTTGATGTTTGTGTTAGTTTTAAGAGTTTTATGCTTAATTCCATGTCAGGCTCAAATCGATATCCATCAGAGTTTCTTTGAACTTAGGAAAGCATATTTTGGGGATTTAACCATAAAATAAAAATCATTTCTTACTCAGTGCTTTCTAATATAGTTGAATATTATGATAAAATTTTCTTTTTTATATGTGCTCATACATATTTTCTGTGACTATATACATGATCTGTATCAAGTTGAATGTAATTTATTAGTTAACTATATACAATTTAATTAACGGTATGTGTATTCATAATCTAAGTTTTGGAATACTTAGGTACCGAATCTGCTGTTGTTATCTCACATAGTGTACCAATATTTACTTGAAATTCGATATCCATGTTTAAACTGAAAATTAATATACCTCTTCACTAATATTTTCAAAGTTTGATATAAGAAAGATGTAAAAAACAACATTGTTACGAATTTTGTGTAATGAATGCTTAAAATAGTGTAAATAATTTATAATTGAATGTGTAATACGTTAATATTACTTTCTGTTGTATTAATTTTATGCTAAAATTGTAATATTCGCAAGCAACGCCGTTCCTTATATTATTAAGACGATTCAATGGAAACTTTGCAAAAAGTTGGCAACAGTGGCAAGTTGGCATCATTTTAGTGAAACTATGTTAGCGACTATTTGGATGTTTCTAGAAATTACTGGAGAAATCTATTAACATCATGATCATGACGTAAGCGGATTTTTCACGAAAACTCGGTATAGACTATAAACAGGAGTCGCTCGCTGAAGTTGAATTAGCATTGTTTTGACCGTTGAAGAGTCAACCAGCGATTAGTTATTACTTCGACTGTTGAATAGGACGAGTGACTGCATACTTGTATTTTAGACACTAATAGTTGTGTCTAAAAGCTGTGAAAAGTGTGAAAACCTACTGGAATTTTTAAGAGAGTTTTAGTGATGTATCCTGTTTTTCAAGTATTGTTTTTCTACAATACATTTACGGCTGTGGGTAGCCTAGTGGTTAAAGCATCGGGCTCTAGACCGGAAGGCCTGCGTTCGATGCCCTACACCACCAAATACTCACCGAGTACACACGGAGTACGTGCTCGTTAAATCAATGGGTCCGAAAGTCTTGTGGGTGGTCACAGCTGAAACCACGAGAGCAGGGGGCTGGAGAATTTTTCCTTCCCCTCCAGTTCCATGCGGTGGTGTCACCATCTGTCGTAAAGAAGTCCAACCTGTCTCACAGGCTCTGGAAACATTCATTCCTAAACTTCGGGAATTTCACAGAGCTAAATCGTACTGTCACCTGTATGGTGCTCAAGACTAAGGCCAACGACACGCGTACATCTAGCCCCTTGCCACGATGAATTTCGTGGGCCTCGATCTGACTACATCATACAGGTGGCAATAGAAACAACAACAACAATAAATTTTCATCACTCTTGAAGAACTGTTTTTCTCTTTGAGACTCATAGCATAAAATCCTCGAACGCCTGTCTACACTGCAAAACAACTTTTTGAATATTATACTATTACAAAGGGGAAATAAAATGAAATTATTTTAGTTATTACTTTTCATATTTATAAAAATTTTGCTCGCTATAATGTGAATGACGTAAAAAATCTTTTAAGGTATCCGACTACGTTCGGAACCATGATTTTGAAAAAGCGCATAAATGGATAATTTTCATGATATTTAGTGTCACTTAGATTAGAAAATGTATATAAAATTGTTTCAAGAGTATTATTACAATAAAAAATTATTTAAGTACAATATTTTGAGAAAAAATGAACATAGAATGACTCCTTTTCAAAATATTCTCCTTTTGTGAAAAATGCTTCTATTATAATAATATTTTGCCTGTATTCAGCTCAGACCTCTGTACATAAGCTCAACTAGAATTTTGGAAGTATATAACTTAGAAATGGGTTTATCCATGTTTTACGACAACAGAGGGGAGAAGTTTTAAGAAAAAAAAGCCCGATACTTATTTCAATGGGTTGTAACTTTGAAAATAATGTGAATTTTTCAAAAAAAAAATAGTTCAGACTCTCTCGAAAAATCTTTACTTTATATAAGCAAAATATTATTATTTTAGAAGAATTTTTTTATAAAAGGAGAACATTTTGAAAAAAGGTTATTCTAAGTTAATTTTTTGCCAAAATATTGTATTCAAATAACTTCTTTTGTCAAAAAATGTCCTTAAAACCATTTTATACATGTATTCTAATCTAAGTGACACTAAACATCATGAAAATTATCCATTTATGTGCTTTTTTAAAACCACGGTTCCGAACGTAGTTTACGTTAAGTTTGTTTTTTATGAAGAACTATATAAAACAAGAATGATATCTGCATTTCTAAATCAAAAGAATTTCTGCTATCATGCAGAAAATGTTTGATGTTTTTCTCCAATATGGATTGATCTGCATTTAGATAAATATGGATGAAAACAACAACTTGCTCTCTAACAAAACTACACGAATGACCCATAAAAACAAACGAAAGACAAAAAAAAAAGCGCGTATGTTATCCTGGCGTACGGATTCAAGAGATTAAGAATTAAAAATATATTAGTTCAAATAGAGCTTTTTGTAATTCATGATGCACAAATAAAACTTTTGACAATCTTTGACTTTGATAAATCAAAATGGAACTTCAAAATCTTAACAGAGAACTAAACGAATTAAATAACTTAATTTTATTTTAAGATAACATTCATTCAAAAATGTTTAACTGTTTTAAAATGGTAAATAATAACGAACCAGTAAATTAAAATATTATTTGACAGAATGCTAATATCGAAATTCTCGGCTGCGTTAATTTCACGGTTTATTAACCCTAATTTCCCGCCGAGACAGATACAATTTCCAAATAATAAACCGTATTTAAATGCTGATAAATATTTACATAAGTTATTCATCAAATCTTGACTAATTAATCACGCATTTATCTGCGTTTAATTTGACACAAAGTCTAGAATTGCAGTAGGAATTCTGCAGAACAAGAAATACAATATGGACGCCTTCGAGAAATTTCCATACTACTGACAAGTCATTAAGAAAAATCGGAAGGTTAAGCGATCAAGAATTAAGGCTATAATCTCAAAATATTAGCATCATTTCCATAATTTGTGCAACTGAACCATTAAGAGAATGTAAAGCTACTGTGATTAATGACATTAAGAGCTTTTTTTACCTTATAGAACAAATGTGTAATAACATATTAATTAATAAAAGATATTTAATTATATTTTACGATGTTCGTTTAGGTAATTAATTGATTAAAGCAAAATTAAACAAACATTTTATGTTCAGCTTAATGTCAAGTATTTTTAACCTTATATTTGAAAGTAATTTAGTTTTATTTTCCAATATAATTTTTGGCTTGTTTTTTGATATTATGTGATATTTATTTGACGAAATCAATTAAAGTTTAGTTACAAAGAAGATTCTGAAGCCTTAATTGGTATATTTTAAGAAAACAAAATTTTTAATCATTAATATTTAAGAAAATTGTACTTCTTGCTTCGAAATAAAAATTTTATTTGTAATTTTAAAATAATACTTGTTTGCCGCGGTATTAGTATCAGATGGATTTTAGTCCAGAAACAAACATTATTTGATAATATTACCAATATACTTCTTAGTGACAACTCGAATTAGCACTTTTTCCTTTTAACCGATAAACATCCTCAAAGATGAATAAATTTTCTGCATTGCCGATTTTGAAGCAGTTAACATTCATTTAACATATCTAGATAATTTTATAAAAAATATTATCAAACAGATATTTGTTGTTGCAAATTCTGAAGAAATGGCAAGTCAGCTATTATTGTAAAAGACGGTTTTTCAACCTGTATGTGTAAAGAATAATGTGTAAAATTTGTGCTTCTTATATATGTCTGCGTGAGCGTGTTTGTAATAATTCACGTTAATTTCATCTTAAATTTTTTAAAATTTGTAATGGTCGTGAATCCCCCCTAAGGAGTTTCGCGTAAATAATTAACTGCTAGTTTACCCGTCTAAAGACATGTAATTGTAACTTTATCTCCTAGAAATTAAAACCTCATCGTATTTTAATTATCCTTATGTAATCATTTATTACGATATCTTTCCACCAATCACAAGATCCGTTGATGGAAGTCATGTAAATTTTAGAACTTCCGGTTACCACTGAATATAAATACTCCTGTTTTCATGAAAAATTAACGTCGCTCGTTGTATTTGTCAACATGTATTGCATAAGTCCTTTGCAGTTTATACGTGTTTTTGTGTTCTTTGGTGTGCCGTCTTCTAAGTGGAATAAAAATGAAGTACCATATTTACAAGAACATGCCTCATCATTATACATCTAGTACACCCATTACCAAATGGAATTTAAAGTAAATAAAGCCTTACCATCTTGCCGTTCGTGATATATATATTACAAAATTTTACGAATTATTTTCTGTTAGGGGAAAGGTCAATCCATAAAGTATTGCTTAACCCTAAATCGCTGGTCTACTTCAGCGACAGCTATAAAAACCATAATAGGTCTCCATTTTAGTCAAAAAGACTCTTTTAGTAATTTCAATTTTAATAGCTCTAACCTCTGTTTTTTGCATTGTCTGTTTTTATCTAATTTTAGTACGATATTCTTTTGCACCATTTATGTTTCTTATAATCATTTTCTTTCTTTCTTAGCCTTGTAAGAAGTACAACTTTGTCACTTATCATTTTATTTTATTACTTTATATTATATATATGCTGTTGAGAAAGAGAAGGGTGGTCTATAAATCGAATGTGCTGTAAACCTCAGCAAACGAATTAAAAGTGTTCCATATTGGATTTGAATTTACCTTTTATTGCTATAAGATTTCTCATTTATATGGAAAAAGAAATTTTTTAATCCGTTTGTTCTATTGATCGTAATATTATTATTTAAATTATTATTTTTGTGATATATGTTCTTCGCACGGACGAATTGAAAAAATTAACAATATGGATTGAAGGATAAAGAAGTTTTTAATGAGTTAATTTTACGTGAATTGCAAATTAAACAAAAAAACCCTGTTTGTTAAATTTTAAGTCTGTAGATTTAATAGCTGATAAAAAGGATTTTTTTTTTATCTATAACTCCCTGTAACTCTCTTGTGGGTCGATTCTTAAAAACACCTTCCTAAGCTGATCTATGCTCAGCAAAAGTAGCACATTGTTACAAATTTTGTGTAATGAACGCTTAAAATAGTATAAATAATTAAAGTGGAAGTGTAATATGTTAATATTGCTTTTTGTTGTATTTATTTTATGTTAAAATTGTAATGAGCCTCTCACCCCGCCAGTTCAAGCTTTCGCAGTTTCTGGCGCCTGGTGTAGACAAAACAAAATGCAAAGTTGTGCTTCACCCATAAAAGATAGATATATGCTGTTACGGGCTTTTTTGCAAATGGCCGAATTTTTTCCTACTTTCTTGACAATTACCGTTAGATTTTGGACAGTTCACACAATATCTTAATAAATTATTAATCCATATGTTATTCTGATGTATAATATTGTAAAGATTCATTTAAATCCATTCAGTTATTTTTGCGTGAAAGAGTACCAAACATCCATAAAAACTTTCACCTTTATAATATTATTAAGAATTAAAAAGTAAACTTTATTTGTAAAATATTAAAAATACAGGTCTAATCCTTCATGCAAACCAAAGTTGATCAATAGTTATAAAAAATGTATGTAAATCAGAAACCTGCACTTAAAAGTTTTTTTAAAAATTGCGGAAAATGGCAATTTATAAAATATTTTTAGCGATCACCAGCCACCTGACACATTCTTTTTGATATTCGAAATAGTAAGTACCACCAAAGTTTTCCGAAAGTTAAAAAAAAGGCAGAGTGCTTGCAATTATTTCAAACATCTGCACAAATGGAGTAGTTCGTAATGATGCATAAGCTAACGTAACAAAAAACCAGAACCTTCGTTTGAAAAAGAACAAAAGGCATAGTTGGATACGAGCCAGATTTGATGTTTGTTTATAAACACGAATCGAATGAACTGCTTGTATAGTCTACTCTAAGTGCTTACTTCATGTCAGTAAAGATGAGGTGGGGTTTTTAAAAAACTTTAAATATTTTTAACTTTTTTTTTTATTTAAAATCATTATTTAAAAGCATCTAAAAAATTTAAACTGTTTAGTTTTATGCAAGGAAAACATTTCTAATGCTCCATGAAAACAGTCAATACTGAGGAAGATATTTCAAGTACTTACATTTTTACGAAAAGTCACATTTATGTACGATGATTAAAGTTACGTATTATTTTTATTTATTTTTAATTTTTTTTATCTTGGGAAAAAATAAAGCATTTTTCCATCTTTTTTAAAAACATCTTTCTTTTGATACCCATGGTGCCATAATTTAAAAGAAATATAAAGGAGGTTAAAAAAATTGTATAATAATTTAAAAATGAAAGTTTTTAAAACTATATTTCACCAAATTTTTTACAGCCCCATTCAAAATGATCACATTTTTTATTTTATTCAGGGGCTAAGTCTCCTTGGGCCAAACATTACGAAAACATTCACCACCCCATTATAAATCCATGGCTAAATTTCTTAATGAAAATTTAATACGTTTTAAAGGGGTGCCCGGGTTTTGATCATCTTTGCCTACAATGTACCCCGATTTACAGTCAATTAATTTAAATTCGGGCTAATTTTCAACTTTTTCTCTAAAAAAATTTAAGGTATCCGGGCTACGTTCGAATCGGGTTTTAAAAAGCTATAAATGGATAATTTTCGTGATATTTAGTGTCACTTAGATTAGAATACATGTATAAAATTGTTTTGGACATTTTGACAAAAAAATTTTTTTAAATAAATATTTTGGCAAAAAATTAACTTAGAATAACCTTTTTTCCAAAACGTCCTCCTTTTTATAAAAATGCTTCTATAATAATAATAATATTTTGCTTATATAAAGTAAAAAATTCTCCAAAAGTTAAAATATTTTTTTTAAAAAATTTTCATTATTTTCAGAGTTACCACCAATTGAAATAGTTATCGGGTTTTTCTTTAAAATTTCTCCCCCCCCTGTTGGC
>BMAV01014834.1:0-22950 GCA_019973955.1 Trichonephila inaurata madagascariensis
AAGGACAGTTTCATCAGTCATTCACAATTGTCAAACCGAAGATTCAATATATTTCAAACAAAAAAAATCACAAAGACGTAGCTGTTTTGAAAAATGCAAGCTGCCGTCAGGTGGTATGGCATGGAACGGAAATGTCCTCTCAAGTCTTAACAGAACCATTTTTTGTCGAACCAAACTTTAAAATTGATGCTAAATACTATCAGAATAAAGTTTTGAAACACTTAATCAAAAAAAGTAAACGTCTTTACCCTCAAGGAAACTTAGTTTTTCACCAAAATCATGCACCAAGTTATACTGCAAAATCATCTATAAAATAGCTGAAAGATTAAAAAATAAGTGTTCTGCCTCCGGATAAATGACTACCGATGTCCCCTGTCTGTGCTTCTCGTGATTAATTTTATGGGAATACTTAAAAAAAACAATTCAATAGACGTAAAGTAAGAGCATTTAAAAAAAAGGCTTCAAAAAGCAATTTAAGAGGGTGAAATACCCCCAAAATTATCGAAAAAAACTCTTTTAGCTTAGCCAAAACGCTTACGAAAAGTTTACTTTAATAAAGGAAATCAGACTGAAAATTCCATGCAAATAATTTTATTCAATAAAAATTTATGATCCTCTGAAATTGTTTACACTATTTATGAATCAACCGAGAAAACTAAATTCAGCTAATATATACGTCGTTTGACCATGGTTCAAAATTACGTGGTCCATCGCCAAAAGCCCTCGTGTTGCTGAACAGTGCGACGTTAATATTCAATCAATCAATCAATCCACTAATATATTAGGTAAAAGTTATTTTCATACTAAATGTGCATGAATGTTAACTGAAAATCGAATAAAATTGTACTTTTTGATAAAAAAATAATATATGAGGATTTTTTTCAAAAAAAAAAAAAAAAAATCTTTTGTATCAAAATAGTTTTAAGTCTTCTCAGAGAAAAAAAAATTGTATAAGTTTCTTTATTAATTTTCTGAAATTTAAATTTCGCAATAGTGTGTGAATTCAGCTGTATACTCAATTAAATAAATCAGTCAACTAACAATAAGAATTTTTTATTTTGCGTAGGGAGACTGTGTCAAGCATGATTCATACTACTTTTAAACTTTAAATATTTTACTTTAAAATCTTAGCCTTATTTAGCAAGTTAATGTTTTGCCTGGAATGTAATATAAACATTCTGTTAAGAATTGATACTGTGAGCGTTTTTCTAAGAAATTATGCACACAATTAGGGAATCATGCTAAAATTCAAAAGAAAGTATTCTTAAGCTTTCCTATTAAGTTAAAATCCTAATTTACACTTGGTGACAAAATTTGTATTCATATGTCTTTGTGTGTAACGATATATATATGCACTCATAAACAAAACAATTAGCGCACCAAGAAGAAGTCGTCAAAATGAAACAAAATTTTACACACGTAATGACTACTTTCATATAAGTAAATGATTAGAAAATCAAAGAAAAAGGATAATTTATTTGAGAGAAAATTGCGAAAGAACGGAGGATTTAATACCCTGTTGAACCCCCTCTAGCGTGAATGCACGATGGGATAAAATCGGACATTGAGGCATACAAGTTCTGTATTATGTTTTGAGATATCTCGTTCCATATTTGCTGTAACCTTACCTCTTGCTCGTTCAAACTCGTGGGATGCCCAACTCGCCGTCCCAAATGATACCAGATATGTTTGATTGAAGACAAATCTGGGGATCGGGTAGGCCAAGAAAGAGTAGTAACAGTGCGCAGAAAGTCTTGTGACACTCTTGCCGTGTCAGGCCGAGCATTGTCTTGTGAAAAATGGTTCCTGGGAGCCGTTGCATGCTTGCCAACACATGTGGTTGCAGGATGTCATGAACATACCGATGAGCTGTCATTGTGCCACGGATCAATACTAGGGGTAGCCGTGTATTGTAGGCAATGGCAATCAATACCATCACACCAGCTGTGGGAATGGAGTGTCACTGTAAAGCAAAGGCAGGATTTAGACGTTCACCACGAGGTCTCCACACACGAACTCGATTGGCATCACTGCTGAGATTGAATCCGGATTCGTCGCTAAAGATGACCTGGCTCCATTCCGCTGCAGGCCAGTTTCTTCTTGCGTGGAACCACTCGAAAAGGAGGCGTCGATGGGTAGGTGGAAAAGACAGCACATGTAATGGGTGCCACGATCCCAAATGTCCTTCAGCCAGGCACCTTCGTTTGGTTCGGGAAGACACAGGAGCCACTAGCGAAGGTGCTACCTGGGCCTGGATGGCAGCCAATGAAGCAGTTGGCTGTACGCGTGCATTTCGTTCGACATGGCGGTCATCTCGATGACTGGTCTGTCGAGAGTGCCCTGAGCTTGGTCTCTATGTAAATGACATCTATAGGATCCACTGGTCCCAACACCTCCTCAAAACACAATCAGAGCAGCCTAATTGACGAGCTACTCGCCTAGCTGACCGCGCAGATTCCATCATGCCGATGATTTTTCCACTCTCAAACTGCGACAGCTGCTCATATTGTTTTCGAAAATGACGTAATGGCATGTCTACCTCAGCTCTTTCTTTGTAAACGATTCAGCACATTGAAACAAGCTATGGTTACCTGTTTTATACTCCATGGAGTACGACGTTAAACACCCTCTACCGGCTATACGTGATGCGCAATCAAGCTGCATTTCTAATAATTTGCATATTTCTTCCCGACATGTACCTTCATGCCAAGTTTCATTATGTTCCCGCAATTATTTCTTTGTACGCCAATTTTTTTGTGCATGGGAGTACATGAAAATAAATCATAAATTTAACAGTTATGGGCTATAACAGATATTTAAATTGGAACCAGTGCATAAAATTTGAATTGTGAGAATTAGTTCTCCTTTTTAAGCAGCACGTGTTTTAACATAAGTTAATCAGGAGCTTATCCATCATCAGAAAATTAAAATCCTGTGAATCATATATAACACTCAGTCTCACTCATATATATCACTCAACAATTCTCGAACTTTATATATAGATGACGCTGCCTTCTAACTTGCCTAAGCTTAACCAAGTAGTTCTAAATTTCAAACGACACGTGTCGTGATAATATCTTGTCTATTTTAAAAATTGTAGTGGTTTTAGTAAAGCAAATTTTGTATGTTTAGAAACCATGAATGAAAATAATTTCGTGTGTTGATTAAACATAGCATTTTAATGGGAAAAAACACTGTCCAATTAATCAATTGTCCAACGCTTGTTAAATACTATCCAGACTACTCTAACGCTAACAACGGTTAAAAAAGGGTATACATACTTAAAACGTGGGCACAAAGACACAAGCGAGCTGGACACTCAGGTTATCAAATACTGCAGTTGTTCTATAAAACATCAAAAAGTCCTTGCAATCGTTTTACCCGATCGTAAGTTAAAGTCATGTGATATAGAAGAGAGTTTAAGTTGTGTCTGAAAGCTAAAATCTTTTTTTTTGACGATTTGATACTTTTATATTTTAAAAAATTGTACAGATTTTAACCTCTCTAAAAACACCTTACTTTAATCTCTAGGGTAATTAGAAGCCCTGGAAATATATTTTTAAATAATCGTTGAAAGTACTTCGTTTTTGCTTAAAAGTTGAAAGTCTGATACAAACCCAAACATGTATCTTGTATTGTAAATTAAACATTTCATTTTTTTTATTTCCTAGTCGATTAGAAGTCTCACTGTATACATTAAAATCAAGTTATCTCAAAATGTAAATTTTGATATTCGATGTACCTTTTCTGAGAAACTACTGTTCACAGTTTTGAAAAAATTTTATGGTATATTTATATTAATGCCTAATATATACTAAAATGATTTTTTTGTAAAAAACTCAAAAATGTATTCTTTACAAATTTTTAATGTGAAAAATGGTTCACAAATTTCGCAATGTTTGATAAAATATTTCATAAATTTCTAAAAAATTTAAAATTAGCTAAAAGCTCATTTCGGTATAATGATAAAGGTGCACTTTAATTGTATGAAACATTTCAAACATGCACACATAACAGATTTTGAGAAAAGGTACATCAAAAACAGCCAATTTAACATTGTCAGTATATATGGAGAGAGAGGTTTCCAACCCCCCTTAAAGGTATCAGAAGGTAGTGTATTGACATTTTTGCATGATGATTTGTCAATGAGAAAGCTCTGTTCAAAGTGTGTGCCGCGTTTGCTCAGTGTCGATCAAAAACAAGAACGCATCGATGACTCAGAGCGTTGTTTAAGCGAAGTAAGAATTTTTTACGTAGATATGTGACAATGGATGAAACATGGATCCATTACTTCACTCCTCAATCAAAACTATCGTCAGCTGAGTGGACAGCAGCTGGTGAAAGGCGTCCAAAGCCACCCAAAATTCAAACGTCAGCTGGCAAGATCATGGCCTCTGTATTACTGGATGTGCATGGTATTTTTAATTAACTATTTTGAGAATGGCAAAACCATTAATAATGAATATTACATTGCATTATTGGATCAACTGAATAAAAAAATAAAGAAAAACGCCCTCAAATGCAGTAGAAAAATGTTGTTTTACCAAGACAATGCTCCGTGCCACGAGTCCATGAAAATGATGGTCAAATTGAGCGAAAAAAAATTGCACTTGAAGTACTTTCCCACCAACCGTACAGTACAGATCTAACTACCAGCGACTACTGGCTGTTTGTATATCTTAAAAAAGTGCTCCAAAGGAAGAGTTTTAGCTCAAATGTAGAGGTGATTGACGAAGTTGAACCCTTCTTTCAGAGAGGAGATAAATCGTTCTACGAAATAGGTTATAAAAATTAGATGAGTGCTAAGTTAAATGTGTCATTATTCAAAGGGAAGTGTCTAGATAAAAAAAGTTCACTTTCGCCCACAATAGTCGTTGCCTTATTAGTTATATATACACACACTTACACATATATATACATATTGTGTTATGTATTTTCTGTAGAGAATGCTAAAACTAGTGTAAATAAGTTATATCTGGATGTGTTATACATTAATATTACTATCTGTTAGATTTAATTTATGTTAAGATTGTAATATTGAAGCCACAGCGTTCCTTACATTGTAAAGCGAGTCAATGGACACATAAACTTATGTTGACTATAGAGCCAAGTTAGCATCATTTTTTGAAACCATGTAGGTGATTTGGCTAAAATGTTGGTGACTTGGTGACCATGATTGTCAAGCTCGGGGCCATATAGATTCTTCCGGAAATTACTGGAGAAATGTAATAATATTATAATTTATGACGTCAGCGGGATTTTTCAGAAAATCAGAATATAAACCCGAAGTTGCTCACCGAAACTGATTAAGTATTGCTTTCATTTTAAAGAGTCAGCCAGTGATTTGTGATTACTTCGGCTGTTCTGCAGGACGAGGGATTGCTTATAAATAGTATTTAACATAATTGTATTTTAGACACTGATAGTAGTGTTTGAGTGCCGTAGAAGATGTGAAAGACTTCTGAGATTTATTCTGTGAATTTTGCTGCTGTCTCTTCTATTGCAAGGTTTTTTTTCTATAATAAATTTACATCAGTCCTGAAGAATTGTCTTCCTCTTTGAGACTAATAGCATAAGATCCTCGAGCCCTAATCTAGGTAACAATAAGCATATATACATATATTGTTAAGAATTGTGTGTAAAATAATGTAAATAATCTGCATTTGGATGTGAAAAGCCTTTATTTTACTCTATCTTACATTTATTTTATGTTAAAGTAATATTCACAAGCAACGCCCTCCCTTACGTTATAATGGCGATTTAATGGGAACTTGGCGATAGAGACAATCTGGCATCATTTTTGGCGACTTTGGCAAGTTCGCGAACCTCTGGACTTTTCTAGATATTAGAGGAGAAATTCACTAATTTCAAGACCTATGACTCAAGCGGATTTTTCTCGAATGATCCACTAGGCCTATGAAAAGAAAGAGGAGTTCGCAGAAAATTAGTTAGTATTGCTTTGACTAGCGACTAGTATGGTTTTGCCTTGACCGTTGCAGTGATTACTTCGGCTGTTGAACAAGCATGTGCGTGTGAATAATCTTTCACATACTTGTGTCTTAGACGCTCATAATTGTGTCTAAGGGCTGTTGAAGACGTGAAAACCTTCTGAGATTTATTCTGCGAATATTGCAACTGAATCATGTATTTGAAGGATTGGATTTTCGACAATGTATTCTCATCGCTCTTAAAGAACTGTCTTGTCCCTTGCATAAAAGCATCGAACTCCGGTCAACGTAACAATATATATATATATATATAAATAATAATAATAAAATAAATATAAATATAGTAAATATTACACACTTTACAAAATAGAATAAAAAAATAATGAAATTGAAAGCCAAGTACGATAAACCAAAATATAAGTACAAAATATATAAATACAAAAAATGTCAGAGTAGACATAAATGATTAATTACTATATTTTTAAAGATGACAACAACTTAGAGTGGTAAAGTAGATTTAAGTTTTCTTTATGGGATACCATTATACTCCATCAACATAAAATTTATGCAAAATTAGTATTATACGTAAATATATGTGCAGGGTGATATTCACTACCATACCAACAAACTGGTTGTGTATATAGGTGGCACGGAACCGACTCGGTATTCCATAGGAATGCAGGGTCACAATTTTTGGAGTTGCCAGCTTAGTGGAAAGAAGCAGAGAAATAGAACTTAAACATCAATCCATTAATGAGACAGAAAACATTTTATTAATAGGCTGTACTATAATAGGTTTTCGAAAGTGCATGAGTTTCTTCTTTTAGTTTCACATAAAAAGTTTGGTGTACGAGATACCGGTTCTTTCAGTTGAATGTTAAGCTCGAACATCTGTAGCTGCCGAGAGGATACGTGGCATACCAGGACTATTCCAGAACGTAAGGAATTCTATGCAACTTCACTCTCAGGTATACCATCCGACTTCTGGTCCTAATTTCTATCACTTGTTGTAGTACTATATTTCACTAAATGTTTCCTGCCCGTTAATGAGTCGCTATTTCTGTTCATTTTCTGCCTCTTTGCACCATAGCGTGTATCTGCGGCATATGGGACCCTACATTCCTATGAGATTTTTGATTGTGAGCCGTCTACGTATCTCCTACACACCCTACTAGTTTATCGGTCTGGTAGCGAATCACCATATATATATTTATTACACATTTGATAATTCATTTCAAAAATCTGAAAAATTTCCCTTACACATTTGAAAAACTTAAATATTTTTTCTATTAAAATTCATAACATGTAAATTATAATAAAAATATAAAGCACTTGCAATTTTTAATATTTTTAATCAATATATATGGGATTAACTTCATGCATTCATTTCTCAACATTAGTTTTAAAGAGAAAAATAAAGGTAATAAAATTTGTTATTATTGCTAGTGTCTCGAGTTTTACTAGACGAAGAATAAATACAAAATGCAATTTCAAAATGTTTAGTAAGAATTCTTCAATTTAACACTCATTAGTTTTCCAAAATATTTTAAAACTTATAAAATAATTGGATTACTAATTGAGAAAAAGTAAGAAAATTAGATTTTGAAGAAAAGTATTCGAAGCTACGTTGAATGCATTTGCAGTAGAAATTAAAGAAAATAATTTCTGACGTCATGGCCATATAATCTCGATGAATTAACAGCGTTTAAAGTGGCTATTTAGTATAAAGATAATTACATTTTTTATCTAAACATCTAAAACTATTTTCTAAGAAGAGCATTTAAAAGGTATTTTAGCATAATAAGTAATACTGGAGAAAACCCAGCATCACAGTATAATTTTTATTATTATTTCTCATTACTTGTTTGGAACTATAGAAAGTAATAAAGAAACAATTTATTAACATTCCTACTTTACTTTCATAAATTATAGGAACAGTCTTCATAAAAATTTCCATTAAGTGTAATAACAATTCGAATTGTATTTGTTTTCTAATTTAATAAATGTTAATCTTTTGATACTTAATCTGAATTTAATGTTTCATACGAGGGTGGATCCAAAAAAATGTTACAAGTCGAATAAAAAAATATTTAGTAACAATAGACAATTAGGAGGCATACGTACCTTTTACTTTTCGACAATCACCAAGTCCTTTTAGGCATTTATCAGAATGAAGAACGAACTTGCTTAACCCATCTTGGTAGAAATCAGGTACCTGTCCATTGAGTTAGGTCTTGGCGGATGTTTTCCCAGCACTGTTTGAAAAGAACTGTCTGCTGGATAAGTGATCCTTCAACCTCGAAAAAGGAAGTAGTCATTGGATGCCAAATCTGGGTTGTATGGGGAGTGACTCCAGATTTCCCTCCTGAATCGTTGCAACAGTTTCTGCTTTACTTGAGAAGTATGGGGCCTGGAATTGTCATGCAGGAGGATAATACCTTCACTCAATATGACCGGCCTTTTATGTTGGATGGCTTTGCGTAACCTTGTCAGTGGCACTATAACAATCTGCATTAATGTTCTGGCCACACACACACGCTCCCTATAATCGATCATGATAACACCACATGAATCCTTGAATATGGTTGCCATAACTTCACTTGCAGTGGGTGTAACCTTAAATTCATTTTTCATTGGCGATCCAGGTTGTTTCCACTCCATGTTTTTTTTTTTTTTTTTTTTTGCTTTTGAGGCAGCGTTTCTCAAACTGTGAGGCACGCCCCTCTAGGAGGGTGTGATAACTGCGCAAGGGGAGGTGGTCAAGCATATTGAAAAGTCGTAAACAAAAGATTATTCTTAAAAAATTATTAATTCAATGAAAGTAACTAAACAAAATACACTCTGATATAATAAGAAATAAAATACACACATTTACACTAATATAAAAAACTTATAAATGTATTAGTACTACACACTGCATTTTATAATTAATTTAACAATACTATAAAACAAGTTTAATAATTACCAGTGACTCCATGGACTAGTCGTACATAAATTTATGTACAGAAATTAACATTTATATTGATAATTTGTACTGTTTACAATTAATCTCTTAATATTTAATCCATTAACTCCCCAATGCCACCTTTTTCCACAGACACGTGTATGTCATGCATTGGGGGTGGGGAAGGAAGAAAGAAAAGGAATAAATGAGTAAACAAATCTTTTCTGAAACAAGTAAATCTTTCGCAAACACTGTCAGGGTCCTTTATTGCATTCCAAAGCCTTCAGAATAATTTAATGAATAGCAATGCACAGAAAAGATTGTACTTCGAAAAGACGTATATATACGTCTGCAGCACTCAACGCTTTCAGTGAACGAGACATTTATACACGCCATTGGCCCTTAAAAGGTTAAAGTCGCATCGTAGCTTTAGCGTTTAATGTATAGTATTACTGAATTCAATACACTGTTATTGTAAGGAAGGGGGGACGCAATGAAAATTATGTTGGAATATAGGGTCACAAATATTGAAAGTTTGAGAATGTTATGGGGACAACATGGTGAAGCCAATTTTCGTTCCCTGTAACGATGTGATCGATGAAGTGCTGGACTTCAGAATGGTAACGCTGAAGAAATGTGAGACTTTACATCATTCATGTGACTTTCTACTGATCGGATAATGCACGTGAAACTCAGTGGGCACTCACCTTGGAACTTCGCAGAACATCAGAAACGATACGTTGCACGCTACCATAGCTCAATCTCAGCTCTGTCGAGGTTTCAGGCAGAGTTACCCGTCGAACACATTCTGAATCATTTCTTCAACTCGTGTGGTGTTGATATATATCATTGAAGAACTGGGTCGACCACTCCACGCTATATTTCGGTTTTCGACATCCCGTCTGCCAGATTGAAAAGAGCGACACCATTTCACTACATGTTGTCTGCTCATTGCTTCTTCATCATAAACTTCAATGATTTGACTGTGAATGTCAGATGCGGAAACATTATTTGCCCAAGAAAATTGGATCTCGGTTCGCACTGCCAAACGAGACCAATTTTCTAGGCATCTTGCTATTTCAATCGTCCGGGAACTTTTACTATTTACCCGCACTTTAGCTGTATGACAAGTAGCACCATCTGTCTCAGTTTTGGGTAAAAACAATTTCTCCACAATATGTAGTTTTCAAATGCTGCGGCTTATAACTTTTTTTTTTATCTACCTACGTATCATTTTTTTTTATTAATACTTCGCTGACGATATAAAAATATTTATGTAAAGATCATCTTATGTGTGTGTGTGTTTTCATTAATACTTTTTTAAGAATAATTTTAAAGATCCTCAAAAAAAGATTAATACTGTATTTTTTTTCCAGTGCATTGTTCGGGAAGCAATTTCGTTCCTTTTAATTAAATGAAAAATGATTTTCTTAAAGTAAATAAATATTTTATTGGGTTACATGTTGTCCATTACCTTTTGCCATTTTACTGGGAGTGACATGATTATATGCACAATTTTGTTTTCTCCTTCTTTTTCTTTTTTTTTCTGACAGGATACTTCTAGAGGATTTTTAACCACCTTATTTAAAGTAAAATTTTTACAGACTATAACTTGTTCTACAGATCGGAACAATAAATATTTAGAAGGTGCCAAATCAAGAGAATATGCTGGGTGTAGCAGTATATCTTTCCCAATTGTAAATATTAGGCATAATACCAAAAATTTGATGTCTCGCACTATCTTGGTAGAACAGTATACCTTCTGTGTTAATCAATTCTGATATTTTCTGTTATAACTGAATAATTAAATCCAGCAATGGCAATTCCCTTTTAAATCGATTGTTGTAATGTTCGTTAGAAGTTAAAAACCCATTTCCTTTGAAATCCCAGATATAATCACATTTTTTTATGAATGTTGGTTTTTGAAATTATTTACGTGGTTTAATATTTTTTGACTCCGTGGCACCTTCCATTGTACTTCGTTGTAGACAACCCACTTTCCATCCTCATTGATGATGCACTTCAAAAAGGGATTACTTTTTCACGTTTGCAATCAAATCACTGACATCAAGGCGACGACACAAATTTATTTCCATGAAAGTATGTGAAATCCATATTTGGAACTTTGAGATTAAATTTAGGAGTTTCAAATGAACATGAACGGCTGAATTCAAAAATTTTCATCTCTCAGTGATCTAACGAGATGCCACTCACCAGTTTACATCTATCAATGCCTTTATCGTGTTTGTGTCTTAATCAGCCTCAATTGACCTTCCAGAACGTGGTGAATTTTCAACTCAAATGCATATGCCGAATAGAAATAGTGCAATCCAGTTTTGGCACTGTAGCTCTATTAATAGATCTTCATACACATCGGATAGCTTTTTTTTATTACTTGAACATCATATTTTTCCTTCTTGATAACAAAAAAGTAAAATTTGCCGAAATTGTTGCTTTTCACTTCCATATTCGATAAGTCAACAAGACAACACTACTGCATAAAATCGTCTTCCGATTCAATCATTTTTTATGTTAAAATGTAATGCTGTTTTTATGTTATGCTGTTTAAATATATAATGACATTGCGCTTAAAATGTAAAGTTTTCTGTGAAAAATGCAATCACTCAACACATCAATTGGGAAAAATGAAATTAGTTTCGCAACAACGCAATAGTATTTTTTACAGAATATCAAAGATATTCCTAAATAGTTTAAAATTAATCTTTAAATATGAAATGAGATGTAAAGTTGAATTTATTCGTCAATACAAATGTTATTTCAAATTATCAACATAAATTTTGAATTTATTATTAAGCTAATAAAATTTATCTTCTTACAGTAACTAACCAGATGCAAGGCATAAGTGAAATATTTCACTTAACTCATATATATGTGTGTGTGTGTATAACGAAATAGACTTATGACAGGAAAAGTTGTCCAAACGGGACGCAATTTTGCATGCATTAATTTTTGAATATGCAAATGATTCCCTTTTGGTAGTCAGTGATTGACTAGTTTAAGCTCTAACACATTGCAATGAAGTATCCTAATGATGAATAAAACAATGAGCATTACAAGTTATAACATCAAAGCAAGCATGCTGCAGTCGATTCAGGTGCACTTTACCTCTCAGACGAATTTCTGAACCGTGTGATCAGATGTACTTATTTGAAAGAGATTGCACATTTTGACTAAAGGAAGTAAATGGCCAAATCGTAAGTTACTCAACATTTGAGCAGGTGTGATAAGGTTACTAATCAACCATGTTGTCAGGAATGAAAGAGCCATAATGAAAGAGGAATTAGCGGTTCAACGTAAATGAAGGTAGGATGCGAAAACAAAGTGATGGTCTGATTGGCTCCTTATATTTATTTATCAATGATGCGTCGTGAAAATTAGACAACATAAATGGTAATGGCCATCAATAGCTTATACATTGAATTAGTGTGGAGGTCCGAAAAACTATAGCGCTGGAGTTTCACCACTCTTGTGCACCGAAAACATGTGTGCAATGGTTTTGTATGCCTTTTTGATGTAGATTAGAATTAGTTCCAAAGAAGAATCATATTCAAAATTTAGCTCTAATTTAGCAAAAAAGGGTCTAGAGAGGCTTAGGATAGAGGTTGTTTAGTCAAACTTCATTCAATACACAACGTGCAAATTTATATAAATAGGACATGGTGTGATCTTTTATTCGATATCCGGACTTTATTTTTTATATATTTGCTTGTATTCCAGGACTTCCTTACTTATGGCGGTACTTCGAAGACAGTCTCCAAAGCACAGAATTGCATTTGCTTTATCAAACGCCTGAGCATATATTCTTAGTGCCGTCTACACGCATTACGCTTTTTGTCTATATTTGTTTATTTTAAATCCTTCTCTAGTGATGTGATCATCAAGATTCTTTGCAGGAGAGCGCTTTTAGGACCTGATGACCAAGTGTTCGCATTCGACAATAGGAATGTGTATGGCAAGCACTCTTATTCACTGTGCAATAGGGTGGATTGCGGATGTTTAGAAAACAAAACCATTATCAATCAAAACCCACCTATGCGGAAAAGATGTTCTTTTTATTGTGTGGATATTAGGAAAAAAATAATTAAAAAAATTAAATTTAAAATTTACTATTGCCCTAATGGTCAAGGGGGGAGGTGACTTTCAAAAAAAAAAAATAAGGTGGAAAATGACATGGTTTTGCTTAGATGATTTTAGAGATTCAAAATAATTATATTTCTACACCATAAATAATCTGAAGTGATGATTACTGATATTTGAGTGGTGAGTAGAAAGGAACGGTACATCATCCCAGCATTTTATATATTAGTTCTCTTCCCGAGCACTGGGTCAATCGACGCAGTCCGATCCAAACTGTTTTATTTTTTCAATATTTGACACAAAATTCGATGTTAAATGTACCAAATGTTAATTTTTCTTGTGAAAATTTAATATGCTCAGTAAATTTTAAAAAAGAACATATTTAATTGTTTGAAGGAAAATAAATCAATACATGTTAAAAAAAATATGAATATTCTTTTATCAATAAATGCTAAGAAGAACTAAAAAATGTTGTTCCCCATTGTCAAAACTTTTTTTTGGACTTATTATCATGAAAAACTCAAACTCTTAAGTTAATTTCCTCTTGTAGCATTACTTAATATAATATATATATTAGTTTTCCCTACATCTATATACCATGGAACACCTTTTCCGCATAGACAGGTTTTAAAATACAGAAAGCAAATTTCGGTCCACCCAACTGTACAAGTCAATGACGAAAATAATAACAGCTTGTATATGAAAAAAAAAATAATGGGCCAAAACATTTTTGATTTGTTTACTATAATAGCTGTATGTTCTACAAAAGCAGGGGGCCGCGTTAGCCCAATGGTCAAGGTATCGGATCATGGCAGGCATGTCATGAGTTTGAGCCCAGTACCACTAAAGATCCGCCGTGTAGGGCAGCGACGCACGTTAAATCTGTTGAGAGCTCAAACGTCCTCTCGTTGGTGTGGTGCGGTAGTTAGGAGAGGGGCTGCTAGCTCAGGTGTCGTACACGTCGCTTGACCATGGTTCAAAATTACATTGTCCGTCGCCAAAAAAGCCCTCTTGTAGCTGAACAGTTCGACGTTAATATTTACTCACTCACTCTACAACAGTAGATAAGTTGTTATTCAGTAAAATAATTGAAGACGGGATTCAATTTATACGATACTCTAAGTGCTTCCTTACAAGTTGATCCCATCTACCGATTGTCATTCCCATGTTATAATATAATGTTTTTTGTACAAAATGATTAATATATTGGTAAATATTTGTACAAACAAGATAATATTTAATACAAATAATCATCATCACGATATGAGTAAGAATGTGTGCATCTCGTAAATTGAGACTAATCCTAGAAACTGCGGCATAATCTGAACAGCATGATCTGGGAAATGTTTAACTGATTATATCCGCGATTCTTACTAACCCTCTAGGGAAATATCTCTGTAACGTTATATGGTTATAAAACTACTTTCTCTAAAGCAAGGGTGGCCAAATTTTGGGATCCGTCGTCTATTCCACATTTAAAAAATTGAAGGCGGTCTACCAATGGCAGAGCTAAACTAACGTAACGTACATAATTATATATTTATTTTAGGTAACAAGAAAAAATGGTAAATTATCTAATTTTTCTCAAAAAACTTAATAATACTATTTACAAAATAAAAATTTACTTACGAAAAAAAACAAAGTATTTATATATCAAAAATTGACCATCCTATTCACTTCGTTTTGTTGAAATTTGGCACTGTATATCTGAGACAAGTTTATCATATTGTGGCTGGTACGAGCTTATTGCAATGCGTAAACAGGACATTAGCTCATCTGTTAAACGCGACCGATGTTTGGTTTTTATGGCGTTCATGGTTGAAAAAGCAGATTCACAAAGATACGTCGATCCAAGGTATGCTTTCAAAAACAAAATCAATTTGTAAATATTTGGAAACGTATCCTCTGAAATTAATTTCCAAAAATCGGTATCGCTAGATGCTCTGGATTTAAGAAATATATCGGATCTTAATTTCATAATTTCTTCCTCGACCGTGACTGATGTGGTATCTATTAAATGTCCTATTTTTTCAGATACTCCATCAATGTTGACATATTCATTAAATGTAAATATCATAAAATTGAATATTTCTTCCAACCTAATTAAGTCAGCGAATCTTCTTTCAAATTCTTCAAACAAAATACCTAAGTGTTCTGCGAAATCTTCGAAGTCTCGGTTTGGATTATATGGATGCACTCTTCCTCCATGTTTTTGAAGTTTCTAAATTCATGTTTTCTAAATTGAGACGCATACATTTTTATCGTTTCTTTAAAAGTTTTAATCACGTTCATCATGTCTGTTCAACATTTATTCTTTCCTTGTAGATTTAGGTTTAAGTCATTAAGTTTTGGAGTGATATCGCATAGAAAAGCTGGTTTCATGAGACATTTCTCATCTTCCAATTCAATAATGTGTTGTGTAATGTTTTCATTTGTAGAATTTTTTTTTTATTTCTGGTAACAGAATACGAAATATTTTTAAAAAAGCACCATGGTTTAGCCACCTCACTTCTGTGTGCAATAAGAGATCTCCGTACTCTGATTCAGTTTCTTCCAAAAGCGCCCGAAATTGTCGTCTCTGAAGACTTCTTGAACGAATTGAATTGACGATTTTAAATGCAATTTCATTATATCATTAGAATTTAGTATTTTTGAACACAATACCTGTTGATGAATAATGCAATGACAGCTGGTAAAACTGGGAATTTCCTCATGGTTATTGCACAAGGCAATAAAACCAATTCGATTCCCGACCATTGCTGGAGCTCCATCTGTTGTAATAGAGACCAATTCATATATTGGAAATCCTGTCTTATCAATAAAGTTTTTAAATGAATTGTAGATATCTTGGCCTCTCGTTGGTCCTTTCAATGGAATTATAGTTAATAACTCTTCTTTTGAAGTCATATCTTCGAAAACCATCCTCATAAAAATGCATAACTGTGCAATGTTACTAATATTCGTGGATTCATCAAATTGAAGTGATAGGAACTTACAACTTTTAAATCGTCATTTAATAAATCCTCCAAATTATTATTCATAGCTTCAGTCCATCGCATCACAGTGTTACGTGACAAAGAAATATTATTTATTGACGATATTATTTAAGATTTGTTTTTGAAATCGTGAAACAGCACTTCTCCCGCTTTACAGAAAGCTTTTTTTATCAATTCTCCATCTTCAAATGGTTTATTTCGCTTTATCAAAACTTCTGTAATTTTAAACGACGTCAATGTTACGACTTTTGCTTTGGTGCCTGGTCTCGTAAATAGCATTTGCTGTAAATGCAAATTCGACTTTAATTCATGCACTTTAACTTTTTGAAGTTCACTGCCGATTGGAAAGTATGTAGCGTATTTTAAGTGCATGGTTTTAAAATGTCTTTCGACATTTGCTTTTTTTGGTAGTGCCACACTTGAGTTACATATAAGACAAACACATTTCTCCTTCACCATAACAAAAAAGAAATTATCATCCCACACATTGTGATAATGGTATGTTTTACTTCTCTTAGTACTGGTACCTGGCTGAGTCATTTTGAAAGGGTTGTTGAAACAACAAATTATCGTATCAGTGCGGTAGGAAGCGAGCGACCTGCAACGTAAGACGATTGACTGAGAACTGAAATTAAACGGGCGGGTATGACGGGTAGCCTAGTCGACTCGCCGTGTCGCTATCATCGCACCGCCTACTGGATATAATCTAAGCATCCCACTTTGTCAAGTTGTGTTTCTATTTAATTCTCCACTGTAAAACAACAAATTCATTGTATTACTTTGCAAAGCTTGTTTTAGGTATTAAAGCGTAAACTGTAGTAAATTTTTATTTTAAATAATTCATTAATTCTATGTCATAAATCATAAATTAAATTCTTATTATCCGAGGTCATTATCGGGATGGTCGCGCGGACTACCTAAAATGTCTTCGCGTTCAACAAGTCGACCGCGGTCGACTTCTTGCGGCCACCCCTGCTCTAAAGAAATAATGATTTATGTTAACGAGAGCGGCTAATTAAAGTCAAGCGATGAGGGAAACTGATATATTTTCAATCATATACTGATATATTTGCGACTTTAAACTCTACAAACTTGCACCCCCATCTCAATTTGTCACCGTAATTAGATAATAGAATGAATGTAATCTAATTTGAGAACAATATTGTAGGAAGTCGTCTCTATCACAAATTGATACAATGGCGACGTCTCAAGAATAAAATACACACCGCAGGTTATATTGCTTCTAGTTCACTATTTAGTGAACTTTTTTATAATAGTTTTTTCTGGGATTTTTTCTAGTATATTGAAGATGATATGCCACCTGATAAGTTGCATTTCTTCGTTGTTTTACAACTGAAATAAAAATATACTGTTCTAAAGTGCGTAAACGCTGTTCATTCTGCTAGTTAGAGATGTTTCGTACAGCGTAGAAATTGATACCAAGCGTGATGTTAAATTTACGAGTAACATCCAAAAATTATCAAATTTCATCTAACTTTCTGGATATTCTTCCTCAAATGAAATCCACTTAATAGTACAAAAAGATATGCGCACAATCTTAATATTTTAACTTTGATGATTGCCTTTCCATTGTTTCCTCTAAAGATAATTATCCATATTAAACGATTGTTTGAAATTTCTGTCATTTGCTGTCTAGTGTGAAAATACTTATATATATATATATATAATTTTCATTAATTTCCCATCCAATAATCATACAAGTGTTCACACATCGATAATTTTCTTTTCTATTATGTTGTCAAGTATGAAATGGAGCAAAGTTCATGTTATTTATTTCATTTGTACATAACCTCATTAGACGCAGTATTTTGGCACAATGGGGTTTTTTTGTGAAAGGTACATCTTTTCCTCTTTTTAACCCCTTTTTTTTTTTTTTTTTTTTGTTTTTTTTTTTGAAAAAAAAATTAACAGATTATCTTAAAATCTCAGTCTTTAGTGGAAAAAAATTGAATTCGATTATGAGCATTTTTTACTCCATTTCATACTGGACAACCTAATATAATCATTGAAAACAGCACTCCCACCCTTGTATGTATGCGCTCTATAGTATAAAAAACTCCGCATCAAAAGAAGGAGTTAACTGAATGGAGCGTAATTCTTAGCAGGTGTACTATACATCTGTTGAAAAGAAAACGCATGCATTGTCATAGAAACGCAATGTTTTATTTTAAAAATGCAGCAACAAAAGCAAAAAATGGTATTAATAATATTTCATTGGTTTTTAAGATTTGTAGATTTTATAAGTAAAAAACAACAGTAAAACTATTACTAACGAGAGCAAATAATAGCTTTAAACATCAGAAAATAAAAAACCCTGACAAAAAAAATTTGTACAAATACGAACATGTACTGAATTCAATATATTTTACCGGATACATTTGATAAATTCAATCGTAAAATTAAGTAAATGATCCCCACACATACGTTCAATAGGTACTTGATTTATATACATACACTCTGAGGAAAATACATATCATGTTATTTTAACTCTTTTTCCGCTTTGTGAAGAAATCGTAATCATTTAACAAAATCATGTTTTCATGTAAATACGATACATGAAAGTTAAATTCCATTACATATCTTGGACATTATGTATAAATGCCATAACTATATATTCACGCAACTGCCTGAATATTTAGTTAATTCTGTTGTGATGCATCGAGAGTCCACCACGACCTACATTAAAATGAGAGATGAAACTCATTAATGCATAGCTCTAATGGATTCACATCTATACGATTCATCTGCTGCAATTCATCACAGCACATGAAGATTGTCCATTGTAGTTCATGAAATACTAGCTTTGTGACTTTTTAGTTCCCATCTTAAATATTCATGAGGTGTTATTGAAATTAGGATTTACTCATAATAGAAGTATATCCTGCACCCATTTACCAACATTATAGCCATACAATACATTCCATTGTTCGTCGTTATTTATGAACATTCAGCAATCTGTATAAATTCCTTGTGCATATATATTTAGATGTATGTTTTTATGAATATATCCATATTCAAATAATAGTGCGAATTCTGTATGTCAGAGAAGTCAGAATAAAAAATGCATATCAAGCTAAAATGAAGACTGTTTCATAAGAATACTTACATTCATTTTATTAATTCCTTCATAAAACTTGATACCAAATCAGAAGATACATCAACATATACTGTCATTACTTACTTACTTTTTATTGAAGCTGTATTTTCAAAATTAACTACCGTAAAATCCGGCGTATAACGCGCACCCACTTTTTTATGAAGAAACCTGCTATGTGCGTACGCAATGCTCTTATTTGCTCCTTTATCTGAGGCATTAACCCAAGGTTTAGCAAAAAAAACTACATTTTTAGAGCTACAACCCTTTTTAAGTTCATAAGGTTCATTTATTTTAAAGAAATATTATTTTGATGTATGTAGACGTCTAAATTTTCTATGCCCATCCTTTTTTATTTTTAAAGATTTCATTTTTATACCCGGCGTATAACGCGCACCCATAAATTTCGATCTTATTTTTTGTGTTAAAAGTGCGTGTTATACGCCGGATTTTACGGTACTTATATTTCAGTGCAATGTAATTTTTTTTTTAAATTTATGGAATATATGACATTAAATACTTCAGTAGTTACATTTTAGGAATATTAATTCAGTTTAAAAAATGTTGTAGAATTTCACTTGATTTTTCTACGATATATGTAGGAACATCAGCAAATTAGTCTTTAACAAGCTGATTAAATCATATGGGAATTAAATAATATTATTTTACTACACTAAATTAAAGTTTTTGATCTAATGCGTAATTTTAAAAAAAAAAAGCCAATAAATTGTTATACAGCTTTAGGAATTTTTACATTTAAGAATTACTAATTCTGATTTAAAAAAAAATGCCTCATGGTTTATACGCGATAGTAATACCTCTTTAATTTTAATTATGATCAAGAATATTCATGTCATGGAGATAAAACACAAAATGTATTTAATACATAAATAACATAAGAATAATATAATTTTTATATTAGTTAAAGGAAATCACACACATTCTTATTTTTTGTAGTGAGAGAAGTATTCTTATTATTTTTACTAGAACATTCTTATATCAGCCTGTTATTTTATTGGTTGGAAGATAATGAATGCCTTTGTGAGTTATTCTCTGCCAATCAGTTTCTACAGTTTCATAATATAAAAAAAGGACTTTGACAAGAGTATATGTTATAAAAATGATTAATTCAATCGCTATTTTTTTAACTGAAGTAATGGTATCTTGCACACTCTATTCCCCTCTTATATTATTGTTCGTCCTCCTCATATTTTGAAATTCAATTATGATCCAATTTTTTGAATATGAATTTGTGTACCATTTTTTCCTGTTTTAAGATAGGATTACATTGCATATTATCTGCCTTTTTAATCCTAAATTATATTGAATTTACATGGTTGTTATACAAATCCTTAAGGTATCCGACTACGTTCGGAACAATGATTTTTAAGTAGCCCATAAATTTATAATTCTCGTGATATTAAGTGTCACTTAAATTAGAATACACGTATAAAATTCTTTTAAGAATATTATTACATTAAAAAATTATTTAAATGCAATATTTTGGCAAAACGTTAACTCAGAATTTCATGTTTTCAAAAAGTTCTCCTTTTATGAAAAATGCTTCTATAATAATAATATTTTGTGCTTATATAAACTAAAAACTTCACCAGAGTGCCTGAACTAGGATTTTTGAAAACTTCACATTATTTTTAAAGTTACTACTAATTGAAATAATTATCGGCGTTTTTTTTCTTTAAATTTATCCTGTCTGTGGGGTTAAACTATGGATAAACCCTCTTCTAGTTTATATATTTCAAATATTTTGGTTCAGGCCCTCTGGAGAAGTCTTTACTTTATGTAAGCAAAATATTCTTATTATAGAAGCATTTTTCATGAAAGAAGAACGTTTTGAAAATAGGTCCTTCTAAGTTAACTTTTTGCCAAAATATTACTTTTAAATAATGTTTTATAGTAATAATATTATTAAAGCAATTTTAGACATGTATTCTAATCTAATTGACACTAAATATCATAAATATTATCCATTTATATTCGTTTCAAAACCAAGGTTCCGATCATAGTCGGATACCTTAAAGTCAAGGAAGTTCGAATAATTTGTATTTTGCAAGTCTCAATTCTTTTGAATGCCTTCAGTGGTACTTAAACTTTGGATCGCCACGGACCCTCTATGTTTATCAGATGGATATCACGGACCTACAATATTTTGAATACCCTTCCCTGACTGTAATCATTATCATATTGGCACACAATATAAATTCAGTTCTTAATCTTAGTACATGTGTTTCTAATATTTTTGAATATATTACACAGCGGAAATGACTATATAGTTTCAAACAATTAATAAAAAAACTGAATTAATATTCTTAATCGAAATACATGTTCCTGAAGAGGTTTTTCATGGGGGATAATTCAATTATCTAATCTTGGATGGCACATGTTTTAATTTTTCCAAGAAAAGTTTCAAAGTCTGTGAAAGAGGGAAATCATAACATTATATGAAAGACTTTCCAGAACCCCTAGTAAGATAATTTTTCTAATTCATATTTAAAGTTTTATCTACTTTTTTATTAAAAAAATGATGATTTATTCTAAACAGCTTAAAGTTGTTTTAAAAATTTGGAAAATTCTAAAGTTTTTTTTTTTTTTTTAATTAAATATATTCAGGGGAAAAAATCAGGTTTATAAATTCAAACGTCTTTATCAGTCATAAAGAAAACTCACTTGTTTTTCCTTAGCCTTGTAATTTGTCATGATAATGATTTAACACTAGAACTGCGGATTGGGTCATTGTGACCCAAAAACAATTTTGTTTCAAATTTTCTCAAAGTGTTACTAACGAAATTGAGAAAAATTTCTTGACTTTTCCTATTTTTATACCAATAATAATCTGTGAAATTATGATATGTTAAATACTTATATTTTTTTTTGTTTTTAATACTTATACCTATAAAGCCGCGAAATGGGTCATTTTGATTCCATTATAATCACAAGTACTAAATTTGCACTTCAACAATTCCTGGAATGGGAAAAGCTTTTTCAGTCCTCTTTCCATTTCGCAGATGTAAGCAGAACAATATTTCAAGGTCTCAGTAGGTTGTTACTGATAATAGAAGAGTAGCTGATAATTTTGTTGTAGTAGTAGCCAGTGTTAGAATCCCTCCTCCCGTTATCATTCCGTATGGGAAAAATGCTTCTGGTTAGCGTATTCAAAGAATGTTTTCTCTCTGATATTTTCTGTTTTGTCCTATTGAATGGAATATGTGGTGCAGTATTACCGTAGCCAATGCTGTAGCCTAACGGGCACACATCTAGTTATTTATGACTGCACAACTGGTTGTTCGCATTTCCTTGAAGATGGTTTGTGTACCAGTATGTTCGATTTTTGCCACCTTCTTTACACGCAGAGATGAAATTGATCATAGGGGAAAATGGCTGGAAGAAATATGCGTGAATTAACAGTTAAGTGAGGCCCTCTACAAAATGCAACAATTATCAAAAAACGAATCCGAAAACGATAATAATGAAGAAATTGTTTTCAGCGATGGGTAATATGGGCCTCCAGATGAAGAAAATATTTCCTCGGATGAACGTATCTTATTCTCCTGTACAATGTACTGGCAGAAAAACCGCAAAAAGATAAAAATCAAACAGAAAAATTATGTTTCATTTCTGAAGTTTGGAAGAAATTTATTGAAAATTCGATAACTTGCTCTAAACCAGGACCATATATGGCTATTGATGAACAGCTGTATCCTTCTAAATCCGGATGTCGTTTTATGCAATATATGTCAAATAAACCAGATAAATTTGGTATCAAGTTCTGATTGTCGCTGATGTCGATAGAAAATACGTGTTCAATAGTTTTCTACATTTGGGTAAATATGA
>BMAV01014834.1:32153-60253 GCA_019973955.1 Trichonephila inaurata madagascariensis
ATATATATATATATATATATATATATATATATATATTGTACCGAAATGCAGAAGATCAGTCATTACCTAGTGTTAACTGCTGTTCCTCTTCTCTTAATTTCCCTAATGCACGTAATAAGCATCCCGTGAATGTAATTAATCATAGCGACAGAATGATGATAACTTTATCAGGTGATGCAAAAGAAAAAAAAAGTTATTTATTTCCCATTTCAAGCCTCAACTGTGATCTGGATCCTTGGTGTACTATATGATAAATGTGTTTTGCCATTTTTATAGAGAAGTATAACAGCATCATAAACTTGTTCTTATTAAAGAAATCAAAAAGGCTTTCAAAAGATCTCAGTGATCAGTATGATAAAATGGGTGAATATTAATTGAACGAAACCGAATAATCGTATCTCTTATCCGATGCGGAGACATTTCTGAGGTCAGGCAAATATTTGAAAAAAAATATATTCGAAAAAATTAAGATGAGGATCACTTTATTCATTGTATTTCATGATGGAAATGCTTCAGAAGAAAAAGAAATCGGACAAAACTTTCTCCCAAAATCAAATTCAAGGAGTCGATACTACAGGTAATCTAACTATCCCTTATAAATAGGAACAATAAGAGGTAAGTTGTTTTTAACTGTTGAGGAAGTTGATCTAGTTGCAATTAAAGTTTTTTTTTTGTTTGGTTTTGCATGTGAATTCATTGTACAATCGAAATAAATCTTTCAAAAAAGTATGTTTTTCTAAAAGAGCTTGAAAAGAAACTTACAGAGAATTACAGAAATGCAATACGAAAAAAGAATACGTCAGTAACAGTAAGAAAGATTTTAACAGCTGTAGAAGCTAAAACTTTATAATTCAGCGCCTTGAACGAGTAAAGTGTCAAGAATGTTGCTCTAAAAATATTCTCAACAGATGTTCAGTATATTTGGCACTTCTCAACCAAATCTTGTGTATTAAAGAAAGTATTGTCCCCCCCTAATTATTAAACTGTAGGGTATATATATGAATGGTAACTACAACTCAGGAAGTATTTAATTTCTGTTCATATTTCCAAAACCTTGTACACAATAAAGATTGGTCGAAAAGTATTTAAAATGAAAATAAGAAGAAAGAAAGAATATGTTTTGAGAATGTATTAAAATATGTTTCATACATAAAAAATTACCATTAATGTACAGAATGTATACTGAATAAAATTTCCAAAAGCTTATAAATAAAATATTCATGAAATGGGTCAATTAAACTTAAATAGGTAAAACATGCATTAATTCAACAAGGTAGGAAATTTTAAGAAACCAGCGTGGTAAAATATTTTGAAAACACTTCATCTCTCTCCATGGATGAGGTGGTAGATTTTTCAAAAGCGAACCGCGAA
The DNA here is from genome assembly GCA_019973955.1 of Trichonephila inaurata madagascariensis. NCBI lineage: Eukaryota > Metazoa > Arthropoda > Arachnida > Araneae > Nephilidae > Trichonephila > Trichonephila inaurata. The sequence continues at coordinate 33,525 of BMAV01014834.1, forward strand.
AGATAAAATAGTGAGGATTTTTTAACAAACTTTTATTTCATATATATATATTCATTTAAATTAACTTGGATACTTTTGTACATAAAAATGTGTTAATAAAATACATTACATGAAAATTAATGGCAATGTGTGTGAATAAAATGAATACTCGCTTTAAATAACAAGTAATAAATATGGTTATTATTAATATTGTTGTTGTTTTTTATTGTTACACTACAAAATGTTTTTTCAATCTATTGTGCCAAGTATATATATATATTCTTACTGGTTACATTATGATTGAATCTGCAACTTTGATTGATTCCTTAAATCTATGCATAGAGCTTATGCAACTCTATTTATTTCCAAGTCATTTATCCTTATTAATTATAATTCTTTTTAACATGATATTATGCAACATAGGGTTGTCTTAGTGTCTTGATATTAATTGTTAACTCTTATTAAAAATTATTTAGTAGAATGTCATTTGAAATAAATTTCAGAACCAGCCCAATTTTGAAAAATGTTTCCATAAGTTTGCTTTTCAAATGAAATGAAGTTTATAAGCTTCCACGATTTTTATCCAAACCAATTTATTTATTTTAAATTTTTTTCGTCCATCAGTCGATATTGTTTTTTGAAAAGAATTCAACTCAAATAAACCTGGTCAAAAAGAAATTAATGGAAAATGTTTTTTTTTAAATGCGCAATTCATTTATTGGATGTTAATTGCAATCATTCTATTCATTTTAGTTCTAATGATATAGCTACATTAGTATTATTATAATGCAATTAACATTTGTCATTGTTTGCCGAAGCAGGTTCCACTGATTGAGTAGGAATACAATTAGATATTCATTTCTTTTCTTTCTATTGTGAAAGTTTACCGTAACATTAGATTGCCCACAAGGAAGTCATTTTGACTGCTTTTCAATTTCAATTAGAAAAAATTAATAATAATGAACAATTTCTTAGAACTTTTTAGAATGTATAATTTTTTTCCTTGTGAAAAAAATATTGTTAATATTTACTAATAACTTATTAAATGACTGTCAATAATATAAAAAAATATTAAAAATTTATTTTAAACAAATATCTTCACATATTAATCATTCTTTCACAATGCAGTCATTTTGACTGCTTTTGGGCAATATAGGTATATACTAAGTTTCAGTATTTCTAGTGTTAATTAAGATTTTGAAATCGTATGTTAATTCAGTTTTGATACATATATATTTAAATTTTCATACATTCGATTCTTATGTTTTTTTTTCTAAAAATAATTTCTTTAGGACTGAATATTTTATCATTCTTTCATATTTTTAAGAAATTTTCTTTAAAAAATGTTATGTGTAATATTAGTTATTTAGAACCACTTCTAAGTAATTCTAAGGAAAGAAAATCTTAAAATTTAAAAGTAAACTTATAGAAATTAAATTTCTATATCAAACTTTGGTTAAAGAATTCATTTATATCTTATAATTCATTGGTTTTATACTACAATTTTGACTATTTTTTGTAAATGCAATGAATAATTCTAGTTGTTATTATTATGTTCTTTTCTAAGCATTGTTGTATTTGAAGCAATGTTTATAGTTTGGATATTTTGGCAACTAATTTAAAGGGACAAGGTCCAATGTGTCCAAAAAACTCTGAGTTAATGTTTTTTTTTATATATATATTTTGCTTGTAACCTACGTAAATGTATTACATAAAATAGTGTTTGTGTTCTAAATACCACAAAAAGCTAAAAATTTAATTTTGTAAAGAAAATACGTAAAAATTTAAGAACAGATTTTTAAATGCTACTCCTCATACAATTGTAGACGTACACACATGAAATGATTTTAAAAGTGCATCGAACTATGCATAGAAAAGTTGGTATAATTTTTTCTGATACCATGAATGATATTTGTTAAATACTTTTTTTATGTGTGTGTGAATTCTTATTAAAAATTTCTTGAAAATTGTATAAATTCTAAATTTAACTGCTTTAAAAAATAGTATTCTCTTATTCCAAAATATTTGCTATATTTACTAATAGTAACATGTAGGAATCATGTCAAAGCATTTGTCCCAAAAGAAAAAAGAAGCTTTAGCATTTCAAATGAAGGTAAATTAGTTATTTTTTTTCTTTCTGTGATAAATCATTTAAAGGTTTTATTTGCAATTGAAATGTGAATAGAAACGAATATACAAGGTGTTTTTTTTTGTAATGTAGTTTTCAATGTTTTGAGATTATAGAAAATTATGTAAAGAACAAATTAGGATAAAAAAAAAATTTTTATTTGAAATCGCCGGATATTTTATGTATTGAATCGTAATGTGCCCCCTTAAAATAAACTTGTCTTGTTCAAAGTAATTGATAATTTTCTTTTTATACTTAAAACAAACAAAAAGAAACTAGAACAAATAACTACTGGGATTCAGTTGTTACATACTTATTTTCAATAACAAAATTGACCTCTTATCTTCAAAGGCAATAACACAGCTACTATAATTTCAACTCTAATTGTCGATGAATTAATGTCAATGAAATAATATTTATGCAGTGTTTTTTTTCGCAAGGTGGTAATCAAAGCTTTGAAAAACTCTTTTCAGTGCAACTAGTAGTATCTCCTTTACGCATTTTTTAATACATTTTACACATTTTTTACTGCGTATTAAAATTTAATAACCAAAAAAAAACATCTATTCGAAAACATTTTAGACACATTTTGAGCATCAATAATTTAAGCTGAAAAAATAAAAATTTTATATATTACGAAACTTTCAGAGCTTATGTTAAGAAATTTCACTAATTGCTATACACCACATGTCATTTACGAGTTAAATTTGAGTAAAATAAAAGTAAGTATCTTTAATGAGAATAATTTGTCATCGTTATGTAAAATAAGTAAATAAAAAACTCTCCTTTTTGCCTTTTTAATCATTGGGTTGCAGATTCCAAATTCATTAGCATTTTTAAATAAACAAAATGAAACATTTTTAGCTAAAATCTCTTGATATATTCATGGAACTCCCCTTTTTTCGTACGTTTTTTATAAGAAACAGACATTCTCGTGTTTGATTTATTTAGGTAGTGTTTCTTCATTTGATATTATTTTTTCCCTTGAAGTGGCGCCTTATTTTACGTTTCATTAGAGCTTTTAATTGCTATCAGAAGTTTTCAAATTGTTAATATAGTTATTTAAAAAAAAGTATTTTCAACTTTTTCCTTGTAATGAAATTGTTTCTTTCGTTCAATTTCAAATGTAGCAAAGTTTAAAAAAAACTTGATTTTTGTTATTTGTAAATTGTTTTTCTAACAAAGGATTAATATTGTTAGAATTTTTGTGTGCTTACAATTGAAATAGTTTTCATGTAGCAGATTATATGTTTGTAGTTTTCTGAATTCCCAGTAATTAAAATGTGCTAAAGAAAAAAAAAAGCCTTTTTTTTAAACATCTTAATTAGAAATATTAAGTAATCCCTAACTAAAATATATATTTTTATCATTAGATACATCATTTCAAATGATTCCTAATGTTCTTTTGCTCATAGATTTTTACCAGCTGTTCGAATTTATGAATATATATTTCGGCCTTAATTTTTCTCTCTTCATGCAGTATTGATTTTTAATTTATGTTTTTGTTTAAAATTAAAATGCTAAAAAGGTAATATTTAGGGGATTTAAATAGAATTTGTTCAAAGTAAAATTATAATATTATTCAAAATATACAGCAATATATGTTCAAAATAAATTTTTAATATTTAATCGATAAATGTTTTTGAAAACAAAGTAATAGAGAATTTCAAGGAGCAACACACATCTCATTTTTTGAAAAAAAAAAGAATTTAAATAATATTTTTTTAGTAAAGCTGCTGTTCATTAACATATATGTTTACATTCAATGCATCTTTATGTTAAATAAATTATCACACATTACTTCAATATTAATTTCAATAGTATAGTATCTACTGATGTAAAATAATATGAAAACTGTTTTTGACATTTAGCTGAATATATCAAGATTATTCCAAAAATTTCGGTTCACATATGAAACAGAATATATGCAATTCAAAACGCATTATAAATAATTTATTATTAGCTCCTTAATGTATAGTTATATTACTTAAAAATACCGAATGGTTATTCTCACAGAGTTTTTTTCCTAATATGTTGTGTTTGAAGATACATGGTACTATTGATGCACAAATTCTTCATATAACTTAGCTCATGCATCACATGATTAGGTAAGATGTAAAAATAGCACTATGCATTCAGGGTAACTAAGTTATACTGTACATTCATGATTGATCAATTAATAAAATTTTTAATGCATAAAAAAATCTTCAAGAGGGTTCGGCACGGCCATAGGAGCCCATGTTAAATTACGTACGTTCATGTACCTTTTTCTCAGAAACTGCCTACTTGCCATGGATAAAGTTTTTACAGCAGGTTATGTGTACTATCAAAGAACCGTTAAAGAAGGATTTTGTTTTCCTGCTTAAAATTAAAATAACTATGTATTTTTAAAACATATCCAATTGTTTCCATTTAAATTTAGTTTAAAACGGCCTTATCTAAAATGGTTTCCTGGAATTATCCCTCCATTAAAATGTGTAAACATGTTAAATGTAAGCTCATTGAAAATTTGAGGATTTTATAACCTGTATATTGTTTGAGAAAAAGTACTTAAAGTAAAAAGAATATTACATTTTGAGAAAACAGGCTTTAAAGTAAAAATTTGTAATTTTTGAGTATTTACTTTTTTTAGTACTTTCCAAACACATATGAAGCATTTTTTTTTACCTTCTGCGCCTACAAATGTCTATTCTAATTTTCTTTTTTGCATTTTTTTTTAACAATTTAGCCTTTTTTGGGGGATCTCAAGATGTTTTCGTTCAGCTATACGAATCCTACGTGCATCTAATTTTTTGAAGCATGACACACAGTTATTACTTGATTCAATAACATAACGTTTTAAGATCATTAAATTTGCTACGTGACTCATATTGAACTGCGCAACTGTGCATATATATTTACCCGAATTTTAGCGTTTTTAATTTCACAAATGTAGATTTTCCAATTATTGAAGTATGGTGTTATTAACTGACTCATTTGAACAAAAGATGTGTGTGTGTGTGTACCCATACACTTTTAAATATTCCCAATACACTTCAATTTTTCCACTTGAAAGTCATATGGATTTGCACTCATCAGAAACTCATGCAAGGAAAAACACAGGTGCTCTTAGCACAGCACATTTGATGCGCCTCAAGGAGTATCTTCATTTAAAATATAAATAAAAATACTTCTAATTATCGTATTTCTCCATATCGTGTATCCTTTTAAACAGATTTAAAAAAAAAAAACTGAACATCGATAATTTTTTTAAAAATTCGTGTGACGGAGCTCCTTAAATCGCTTGAATGGTGCACTGAAATCGTTCATGTGAATATCATTGCTAGTTTATACAATTAAATACACGAAGTCATATTGATAAACTTTATTTCATAACTGCATTATACAAACACATGATTATAATTTCTCACGGGAAATGCACATTTTCACGGCAAAGAATAGTGGACAATCAGTTTGAATGAGCAACTTTGTTTGAGAGCACCAAATTTATTTACAGATGCGTTTATAAAATACACATTCACAACTACATTTACAACTTAAAATTTAACACAAATTCAGCAGCTTTCCTCTCCAATATAGTTTCTCATCGTCCCATTATCACTTACACTATAATTTCTCTCACTTCGAAAATAGTTTTATATACATTTACAATTCATGTTTTGATCATAATGAAACCAAAAGCTAATTTTCCTGAAAATATTTTTATTCGATAAAAAGTTTTGGCAAAATATTAATTTTTTTTATCGGATTTCATGATATTTTACAGAGGGAATGATGATGTATCAGATATTTTTTTCAGTTTCTAAACGACATAAGTTTTTTATAATAATCTGCATCAACTGTATTACATTAAGATAATTAAATATTGTAAACGAACATTCTCTTTTAAAAGCCCCATACTTTTTTTGTAAAATCTGAATCATTCAATCAGAAACTATTTTTATTCTGAGTTTGCAACATAGTTCTTTGTAGTATCTTACTAATCGAATAAAAAAAATGAGATGTTCCACTAATACAATTTAGAAGAGAAAAATATTATTTACTTCAGAAAATTTCCCATTTTTCATAATAAAAAATCCATAACTATTTCACCCTCAATAAATTGCTCTGAATTACGAAAATTTACATTGGTAGTGAATAATTAATTAATTACACCGGACGGAATTTTTTTTTGGATAAACTAATTTCTCAAGTACTTTTAAAATGTAATTTGAGACAATTAACTTCAATTATTCATATATATCAACAAAAAGAATGTTAATAACAATTAAGATTTTACAAAGGGTTTTATTTCATTTTCATATATGTAAATTAAAAATAAATAAATAAAATTACAGAATCATCATACTCAAATCACAAATTTTATTAAATATCGACGATAGAGCATGAAATTTCTTGTTGTTCTGTACTAACTGAAACGAATGCATAAAATTTTAGCTTTCATGAATTACCAAAAGGGCTCTGAACTTTTTTTTTCTGAAAACAGTTTGAAAGAATGATGTAGAATGTTTGTTATATGAAAAAAAAAATGCTCAAGATGAAAACTTTCTTAATTTCTTTTGTATATTATATTCAAATATTAACAATTGAAATGCAATTGCAGTGAAAACAATCGAAAATGTGTGTGTGTGTTTTTTTTTTTAATTTCGTGTATTATATTAAAACTATGGATAAACGATCGGGGTTGGAATTTGTGATGTGTAGATATTTAAATTTTTCTAATTAGTTATTCGTAGTTTTGTAAAAGGGATGTCTAATTGGAAAATATTTGTAAATTTGAAAGCTTCGTGGACACCTTCCACTTCTGAACAATTTATGGAAGAGATCAGTTGCTAAAACAGGGCGAATATTTCTTTTTCATCAGTAACTGTATTTTGTGCTACGCAGAAAAAAAAATTATAATGGTATAATAATTCAGATAATACTGGGGTAGTCACTAGTTATTACAACGCTGTTGAATTAAAGATTACATCAAACTCTTTGTCATATAATTAGTTCAAACATATCAGGTGATGTACCTCTTTAAAATGTGTAATTAATTAAGGGGATATTCATTCAGTGATTCTAGTCTGGGATATGATACATTCATCTGTACGAAATTATTCTCACTAATTTGTTGGTGAAAGACGTAAGAAGATCATTCTAATAGATTTGAAAGAAAATCAAACGTGTTTCAAGAGTAAAATAATTTAACAAATAGAGAAAAAAATAGTTTTACTATTATATTATATGCATGGTTTTGAATTGATTTCATGATAGTGAATTTGTCACTTAAGTCATTTATTCTATTGTAAAATGAACTGCTCAAATGATTAAATCCTAAAGCAACAAAACAATATAAATATTTAAACAAGTTTGAGAATTTTTGTTTAACTTCTTATATCAATAAAAGCTCTTGTAACAATTTTTTTTACTACTAATTTTTGAAAATAAACAATTTTAATGGGCTGTCAACTTAATTTCGATAATTAGTAACACATTGTTTTTTTCATATGGTTTTAATTATTTCAACAAGACGAATTTAAACTTCATAAATATGTAATTTTAAATATGTAATGTAACAATTTTAATATTGATAAAAACTGAATTTTAATTACTAAAATGAGATTTCAATGTTACCATTTCTACGTAAAAAAAAAATGTTTAAATTGCTGGATGTAACATTTTACTGTAAGCAATTAGACAAAAAATGTGTAAAGATCATTCCGATTTCTTTCATATAAATATCACATTTGATCGCACATAAATCCTGACTTTTACCAACATTGCAGTTATTTATATCCAACATGTCAAACCAAAATAAAGTAAAACTATTTGACTAGGAAACAATGGAAATATATTTTCAAGAAACTTAGGATCGCACACATTACCAAAGTTGAAACTCATATTAGTCAAGAATGCGTCTATTTTACCTTTTTACTTCTTATATACTACTCATTCCCAAAAATCTTATTTTTCCATTTCCATTCCTAGAGCTGCTGAAAATTATGAAAAGTAAACGATGAACATAAAAGCAGAGTTTGTTTCAATTCCATCCTCCCGATTTTCAATACGATTTGCCATCTTGGGTTGTTTTGAATAAAATCCAAAGATTACTGTCTCTTAGCAGTAACTACCAAATAGAAATGCTAATGGCTTTTGGAGGAATTTTCCATTATTTCAAAGGAAATCCAAATGGAATCATATCTTCATGTCTTCATTAAAATTATAACTTCAAACTGGAGTTGAAAGTCGCACAGTTTCTTTCTTATGAGTTGGCCATTGCTGAAATAAGCACACAAAAATAAATGAATATTTCTATAAAATTTTATATTTTATTACTTTTAGAATTAGTTTAAGCATACAAAAAATCAAATCATTAATTCGTACTTGATCATCACAATCACAATATTTTGCATTTGTTCTTAACATAAACATATTGCATTATGTAATTAAAATTATCATGAATGTGTACATTCTTGAATAAAAAAGTGAGACATAACTACAATAATTAATTAGGATAAAATTATTTTTATACGTGTTATATGCTAATTTTTCTTATTAAAATAATTCTTACATCTTCAAATTGTTACTTATGTATCAAGTGAAACACTATTTAACCCCTAAGGATGAAATACTTTTCAAGAAAGGATAAAAAATGCATATTTTTTATACAATAAAATTGTAAGAAATAAATATGTATTGTTTAAATAAACTAGTTAAAATGAAGCCGTTCTCTCCATTCATTATGTTACTGCCATCGGATTTGTAAAATAATAAATAAACATTTTATCTATTATAAAGTTTGAATTTTTCATGCATATATTTTGAATACTTCCCCTCAGAAATATGAAGGTCACGAAAAATAGATGGCGGTACCTCACCATGTCATTTTTTTTTAACTGCGCGGAGAAGGAAGAGTTTCAAGTTTCAGCAAAAGCAGGATGGAAAAAAAATGAGAACTGAAGGAAAGAATTAAAAAAAAAAAGTATATCTATATCCATTATTATAAACCTACATTCCTGATACAAATTTAGAAACTGTATAATTATTAGAACTTTTTTTTTTATTTAGCTAATGAGGTTGATATATTACTTTCAGTCTATTAAAAAACAAGTTATTTTGAGACAAAAAACACTGTATTTCCTTTAAAATTACAGTGCATTAGTTTTAAAAAAATGAGATGATTTTTTTTTCTTTTTGTAAAGAACACAGTATAAATTATGTTACAGGATTTTTAAAATTAATATTTTTTATATATTTAATACATATACTGTGAAAAAGAGCTTGATAACTGCATGTTTGAGTATTTTTTAAGTGAGATAAGAACACAGAAGTATATCAAGAAAAAAATAATTTTGTATATACATATTTTTTTTTGGTTTTCCAAAATATTGCCCCTTTTTATTATTAGCTTATCGTTTCTCCTTGATTATTGCTATATTGTAAAAAATTTAACAACACACACACAAAAAGAGAATTAATAATAAGTTTTTAAGAAAAATTAATAGCATCAAAAATTTTGAAAGTCCTCAAGTAAATGAAAGAGACGCATCTCCAAGTCAATAATAATGAAAATGAATAATGATGGACTCAACTTTTCAACATTGTCTTGAAAAGTAAAATTTTGATGCTGGTATAGATAATGTTCATGATATCACAATATTTTTAGGTAAGAATTAAACTCATTTATATGTTTAATTTTCCTTATTCATTAAATATTTGTTTTTTAAAAAGAAGTTTTTCAAAATTTAAGATAGCTGACTACCCTAAAATCATGATTTTTTTCAAAAACTGACAAATTTTATTTATGATTTTATTTTATAGGCCATCTAATTAGCTTAATAAAAACACCAAGTTTTTTTTATTTTTCATTCGCTACAACAAAAACTACAAGTGTTTTAGTAAAAGCAGATGCCTTAACTTTACACAAGATATCAAACTGTAAAATGTGTTTTACTCGAAATGTATTTTTTTGCGAAAAGTTCAAACGGGGACAGGTATTGCTCAAAATGTTTTGAAAATAATTTGCTGAAATTTTTTGGGTATGTTCTGTATAACAGTAGAATTGTTTTAACCTTCAGATTTATCAATCACTGTTTTATTTTAAAATTTACAGTCCTGTATGTGAATATAATCACTGTCTTTTAAAGCAATTTCATATCACTAAGATAACGTGCTCTAGTTTTTGTAAAAACTAAAATATTTCTTATCCTCTGAAGGTCATTTTAAACAGGAATAATAAAGTAACACATGAAGGTTGAAAAATTGAAAATTTATTCATAAAAATTTTGTACAGATTGGGTCCCGTTTATGTAATTTTTTGCACATTTTTACCAGCTTTTTCCCCTTTTAATAACAATAATTTTTTTTCTGTTTTCAATTTTGGTATTTTTTCCTTAAAATATACTAAATAAATCTAAAAATCACAAAAAAATCCCATATATCCATTTTTTTTTCCAAAAAAAGTTGTCGCAAGTAGTCAGATACCTTATTTTTATTCTTCAATTTATTTCTTGTATTAGGTATGGAAGTAAATTTTATTTCACTTTCAAATTCACAACTCTCTGTATTGCAATTTATTTCACAAAATGGCAGTAGTTTTTCAATAAAGAAACATTATTATACTTACAAACGTTTACTTATGATACAAATAAGTTAATTGTTCTAATTTTGCATTGAAAAATAAAAATAAATCAGGTTATAGATTATTTCCTTTTATTTATGGTAAACAAAACAATAGTAGTTGTTATTATTTTCTAAATTCATGTATAAACTTCTACACTTTTAGATACATTTCAAAATAAATTAAATACATAATTAAAGGAGATATAATGAATGAATTTTCTTATTTAAAGTTGGCTGAAATATATTTCCTCAACTGTAATATGTTTGATATTACCTTTTATTAGAAATTTCAAATAATCTGGCTTATTAAGGGGACACACACAGTACGATTCAATTGACCAAAATCGGTCAAAATATCAAATTTAATTTTTTTAGCTTAAATTATTCTATATATACTTTTCTATAACCTCCCAAAATTTGAAAGCTTTAAACTGAAAAAACGCAGAATTATGATAGCTTTCACATTCGTTTTTATTCACATCTCTAAGGCAAATCAAAACTTTAAACTGACTTATCTCAGAAAGATAAAATAACTAGTTTGTCTTCATTTAAAATGCTAAGGCTTTTTTTCTATTGCGCCTAATGCTTTGAAATTTTTTTTACCTATTGCTAATAGTACTTGTAACAAAATTTGGTATGCATTTTTGAATCAAAGCAATATTTATTTTTTTAAAAATAATTGAACTCAGAATTTATACATTTTTTAAGGAATTTTCAATAAACATTCATAAAAAGAAGTATTGCATGAATACGAATCCCGTTAACGCAAAACCCATGCCAACTTTTATTATACATAGTTTGACGTACTTTTAAATAAAATTTCATGCATGTACGTAAATGTTTGTAGGAGGAGTAGCATTTTAAAATCACTTCACAAATTTTAAGTTTTTTCCTTAAAAAATTGCATGGTTTGCTTTTTATGAAATCTTGAGCACAAAATCTGTTTAACATAGTATACATACATAGGAGGCAACCACAAAAATTTTAAAGATCTTTAAATTAAAATTTTTTGCTTAAATCGTACCATGTCCCCTTAAGTTTCGCTAAATTTGCATATTCTTACGACAAGAACTATTCTGAAATGATATTCATAAATCTTATTCGATATTATGTCTAAGAAACGAACGAATTACGAACAACTCATCTAATTAATCTATTTGATTGACAGAGGGAGGCAGAATATTTTCAATGAAAATTAATGAACTAGCACGGGAAAACATGCTAATTAAATCATGTCTCATGTTTGAAGCAAAAACGAATTAAGTATATATTTCTAAGTTAGACGTTTAAATGAAGGACAGGAAACATCAGGGAAAAATTTTAATAATATTTCTTAGAATGTCAATTAGCCGCATTTCAGGAGATGAATTAGGAAAAATAAATACACAGCACATGCACACACACAAACTTGTCAAAAATGTGTTGATTATTTACTTACTAATTTATTTTCTTGAATAATAAGATTAAAACATACTATACGATATAAATATATATATATATTTTAAAATTTTGTGAGTCATGCATTAATTTATTTTCCTCAAATAAAAAAAAATAAAAATGTAGATTTTAATTTGAAAAAAAAATACAGATTAATTATTAAAAACTCTTTGACTGGAATATTATCTTCTAACATATAATACAGTGCTTCTCAAACTTTCAACACTTGCGACCCAATATTAAATCATAATTTTCATCGTGCCCCCCTTCCTTACAATAAGAATGTATTGAATTCAATACTACTATACTTTGACGCTGAAGCTGTAATGCGACTTTAACCTATTAATTGCCTCCAGCGTATATAAACGTCTCGCTCAGCCAAAACGTTAATTATTCTGGACGTATATATACGTCTTTACGAAGTGCGATCTTTTCTGCGCACTGCTACCGAGAAAATTACTTTGAAGACCTTAGAAATGAATAAAAAGACATTGACAGTGTTTTCAAAGGATTTATTTATTTCAGATGGTTTGCTTATTTATTCCTCTTTTCCCCCCCCCCCTTCCCTTATACACCACATACGCGCACCTAGGTGGAAAACGATGGCATTAGAGAGCGAATCGCGTAACTTTTAATCGACAGTTAAGGGATTAATTATAAACCGTTCAAAAAAATGATCAAGATAAGCGTTATAATTTCTGTATATAATTTTATATAATACAAGCCCATGGGATCACTGATAATTAGTTACCTTGTTCTTAGTATTGTTAAATTAATTATAAAATACATTGTGTGCAGTACATTTATATGTATATTATGTAAGTATAAATGTGTATTTTATTTTTATTATGTCAGAATATATATTGTTTGTTTACCTTCATAATTTTGTTAAATAATATTCTGTTTTTGACGCTTCAATTTGCTCACGCCCCCCTTGTAGAGTTATCACGCCCCCTAGGGGGCAAGCCCCACAGTTTGAGAAACGCTGGTATAATATATATGCTAAATGTGTGAGAATTAAAAAAAATGGCAGTTAGAGACTGCCGATAGAAGTGAAAAAGAACTTTTAGTATTAAAATTTGAAATTTCATGATGCTTGAATTACAATTATGAACATCAATCTGGTTTTCACATCTATTGACACTCCGAGCAACAACTATATGCATGTTAACATGGTTTTTATTATTCAAATATATTACGAGCTGTACAAGATCATGAAAAAATATAAATACAATTCAATTCAAATAACAATTAAGGTATCCGACTACGTTCAGAACCGTGATTTTGGAAAAGCTTATAAATGGATAATATTTATATTTAAAGCTACTTAGAAGAGAAAACATATGTAAACTTGTTTTAAGAATATCATTACAATAAAAAATTATTTGAGTACAATATTTTGACGAAAAATGAACATAGAATGACCAATTTTCAAAACATTCTCCTTTTATGAAAAATGCATCTACTGTAATAATACTTCGCTTGTATATAGCTCAGACCTCTTTACAGAGTCTGAACTAGAATTTTTGAAATATATAACTTAGAAGTGGATTTATCCATATTTTAACTCCAACAGAGGGGAGAAATTTTAAGAAAAAAACGCCGATAGTTAATTCAAATGGTGGTAACTCTGAAAATAAAAAATGTAAAGTTTTCAAATATCCTAGTTCTGACTCTCTAGAGAATTCTTTACTTTATATAAGCCAAATGTTTTTATTATAGAAGCATTTTTTATAAAAGGAGGTTTTGAAAAAAGGTTATTCTAAGTTAATTTTTTGTCAAAATATTGTATTTAAATAATTCTTTTCATCATAATGTCCTTAAAACTATTTTATATATGTATTCTAATCTAAGTGACACTAAATATCATGAAAAATATCCATTTATGTGCTTTTTCAAAATCACGGTCCCAAACGTAGTCGGATACCTTAATATACAATCATAATATTTATGGATAGTATTTGTATGTACTTAAATTTCAATGTACTTGATTTTTAACATTAGTTTAATTGTTTGCTTCATTGTCATCATTAACTTCAACAATACATAGAATTTTGTACTTTCAGTTATTTCATTTTGTTCTAAAAAAGATACAATAAACGTATGGTAACTAAAGTAAGAAAGGAAAATGTTTGATTCAAATTTATCTATCGCGTTAAAAACGCATCGATCATCATTTTATATTTTGTACTACTATGGTTTTGATCATTGGACATATTTAAATTAAGTGTTTCATTTAGAAACGCAATAATTTTGCATTAATAACCATATCTTTAACTTCAACACATTAATCTTGAATTATTATTAGATTTTATAAAATTTTTAATTTCAAAATCCACGATAAAAATTTGATTGAACAACTAGAAGTCTGTTTTATCACGGTTGTAAGAAAACGTCTAAGCCACTCTGAAATACTAATCCGGATTGCGTAATGCATTGCAGAGGTTAAATATTATAAAATAAATAACACAAAATTTTCAAACGCCAAAATAAATATAAGTATTTAAATAATTTCTGTTATTTATTTTTTATCTTAAAAATATCAGTATATTTATTTAGTACTCACCATTGTACTGCACAATGATTCTTCAATTAAACGATTCAAATAATAATCAAACAAAAATACTATTTCAACAATGCACAGTATATACACATTGAACTTTTCTTTAAATCCATTGAATTTCACTTATAAGATATACACAGTATTATACGTCAGCTGCATAGCTACAGATATACTGCTATAAGCATGTCGGTGACGCGAACGCACGAGATTTCACCCATCCAAAAGTTTCTAAGGCGCACAGCACACTGCGCTTGCGCCTGTCATGAGCATGTCGACGATGCAAACCCATAATATTTTCCCCTACCAAAAAGTGCCCGACGCGGCTAAAGAAGTTTTCACTTCAAAAAAACTTTTGAATGCAAATTTACAAAAATGTTGTGAAAAAGCATTATTCCAACTTTCACAGTTACAGTAAATGTGACACATTGTTCAAGTTTTCAATTAGTATACTTTTTTTTCAATGAAACTGGATCCACATAGTAAAAAATATAAAGTTTAGTTGAAATGGTATTGCTTGCACAAAAAAAGGCTGACGCTAAATAGACAGAGACAAACTCAGCGCGGTGTGCACCAAAACAATTCTAACGCCTTCAATTTCCATACCATGAAGTGAAAGGTCATAGTTGCTATATTGTAGCGTTGCGCTCGATGGAACATCAAGCATCTTACAGTACTGTACTGTTCGAATTAATTGAGACAAATGAAAAAATTAAGATTTTTTAAAAACTTTACTTTTTAACCATTGCATACCATAAGAAAACTAAAAAACTCCATATTTATACGATGGATGCTCTTCTTTAGCAGAAACGACATCTTCAACACTTCTTGGCATTCACTCCAATAGTGTAGTGCGTATGTTCTTGCCATCAATATCGGAGAACGACGCGTGTATTGTACTTTTTATCATTTGTTCTGTTGTTGGGAAATTCATCTTAGCTAAGTGATTCTTGAGAATGTGCCACCAATTCTCAATATGATATATGTCGGGTGAATTACCAGGTCAAATAAGTACTGATTGATTGTGTATTTTCATGAAGCAAGAGCCAATATTGGCTAAGCTGCGCCATACGCTTGTTTAAGTATTAAAAGTATAAAATTGTTAAAAATGTTTTAAAAACAGTTTCAGTAATGAAATGTAAAATATCAAAATAAGTTAAAAAGAAATCAGTTCTAAAATTAAAAGTACATAAAAACATTTTGTTGAGGATTTCCCCCACCAAGTCGAATAAGCATGAGTACAAAATGTTACCTGCTGTGTCGCGGTTAAAGATCATCTTGTATATAATTCTAGTTATTCTTCTTCATCATTGATTTCATACATAATCATATCATCGTCTTCATAAGAGATTTTCGTAGGCGTGCGAGGTGTCATTTTAATTTCTATTTCTGGTTTAGGTGAGTGGGTGAGTAAGTGTGGGGTAACAAATTTCTTAGGACATTTTTTCCAGTGAGTTTTTGTCATTTTTTTTTTGGAGCCTGGCATGTAGAAGGTATGGTATTGGAAGTGTCAAGAACATGACTTGTTTTAGCTGGTAAAGGAAAAAAACATTGATCCTGTAGATGAGGAAGTGCTTTATATTGGACAAGGATGATGCAACAGAGGTACATGGATTATTAGACGGGGGGCAGTAGCTATTATAGGAGTATATGGCTGAGATTCTGATGTCGTTGTAATTGCGACAGAAGTTGTAGATAGTAAGAGGTGTGTCTGAGATGAGGTAGATGATTTAGTAATTGTAGGAATTCTGGAAGTCATAGTTGGCTTTGGAACGGGTATCAATGGTTGTAATAATTTTTTTGGCGGGCATACTATATTTGTAATGGTTTCATCAGTTTGCGTTGCTATGGTTACAGTTGAGAGTTTGGCAGCTTGTGCATAAGTTTGGGAGAACTGTGGAACTATTAATTTTCGTGCTTCTAAATAAGATATATTTTTATTGGTTTTGATTAATTAATTTCTTTTCCAGTTTTCCATTTGGGGTCTTTTAAGTCAGCAGAAATGGGTTGTGAGCAATTACTGCATTTTGGCTCTAAACTGCAATCTGAGAAGGCATGCCCAACAGATGCATATCTAGAGAAAGGAAAGTGTACGCGGCAGGAAGTTTGGGAATATTCGAACCTCTGGAATTAAAGCAGCGCAGAGGATTCGGTATGTAAGGGCGCATTTTACAGTTGAGGTATCCGGCTTTTATTGTATTCGGAAGTTTCGGGGTATACAAAGTTAAAATTAAGTGTTTAGTAGGAATAACGGAAGTATATTTTTATTGTGATTCTCTTCTGACCTGAATTACATCCTGATCAGAAAGTCTATCAAGGATTTCCGCTTCAGGAGTGGTCAACAGGTCAGGTTCAGAAATGACACAGTGACATGTGTTTAGAGTTTTATGCGGGCTTATTATTAAAAGTGAATTAAGAAACGTTTTTGCGAGAAGGAAAGACTTAGTTTGTATTGCAGAGAGTGTTTGAATTAGTAGATCACCTGATCTTAATCTTTTAACAGATTTAAGTTCACCACCTATTCCTATGAAAGTTTTTTGTATAGCAAAAGGCGATTTTGACGACATTTCATTGTTAGGTAAAGAAAGTAATAAAAATCTTGCATTAGTTTAAATCTGGTCAATATTAAGGTTGGGTAATACAAGGCCTTTATCCGGGCACATCAGCATTGGATCCATAAGCGCAAAAAACAACTTCGTTCTGGCGTGCCTCCACCCACCACGGAGTCCAACAACGGAGGCAGTGTGCCGGTCATCTGGTAAAAACCAGACAAGGCGCTTAGCTGATGTATACCCAGAATATAATGCTACAGAATCAGGGCGAGGATCCAACGGGTTAACTCACCATCCCTTATCTCTGCAGCACTAACCCTACAGCAGTGTCTCTTCGGGGATATCGAAGAGAGGTACCACCAGCCAATTGACAGTAGCGGGCTCACTCCTGCCACTTTAGGGAGAAGTGTGCGCCAAAGGGATTCCAAAGGTATTCGCAGGACACCATTTTCCTTCATACGGGAGAACCGTGGGCCAAAGGGAACACAAAGTTATCCCCAGAACACTGTTTTCCTCCTTACGAGACGCGCTCACGGCAAACATGAGGGTTGGAAACCCAAAAGTGTTAGTTGAAAACAAATAAAGTAACATAATCAAAATATTTAAAGAAATCTACGAAAAAGAACCTAAATTAAAGCAATAGAAAATGTAAACCAAAATATGTTAACAAAAATAGTAAGTTGACTCATAAGAAAAAACTAATCATTAACTTGAACTATGTTCATGTTATAATTTTTGTCTGTGGTCTGGACATAAAAATCTGTGGTCTCGACGTGAAAAAAAGAAAATGGAAAATCGAATGACAAGATGGTGGGTCGAAAATAGAGAAAGATCACTAGGGTACCCTGGGTTCGTTACATCCGTGTTTACCAAAGATAGTAAGCCCCTTGGGAAAAGGAAAAGATCACTAGGGTACTTCAGGATTGTGACACCCCTACTCACCTAAAGAAGGTGAGGCCCCTGAGAGGTTTCCCGCATGAAAGTCTGGACCAATTTCGAATTGTAACAAGGGGTCAAATCGTGTTAAAATATTTTATCAAATGTTTCCATGAACGGAACAATTCTGCTGCATAATATCTCAATGTCTTTGGTAAGACACATTATACCTTTAAGAGGAACTATAAGCTTTCATTGTCTCTCATTTGTTGTATAAAATTCAATAACATCTGCTTATAAAGATATTTTACAGTCTGTTGAATATGATCTGGAAGTAGAAAGTGTCGCTTTTTTTTCGTCTAAGAAACTTGATTTGTATCCCTGCAAAAATAAATGTGTTTCATCACTGAAAGTTACCTTCTTCCAGAAGGAAAGAATCCAAGATTGGTATTTTTGGCGCATGCTAAAAAACTTTCCTTCATTTTCCAAGTTTCTCAAGCTTGTACCACAGTGAGAAAGGACACGGAATTTAAAATAGGCACAGTAGGCCTTGACCCTCATGGGCTGATGCCCCACATAGTTTAGTTTAAAACCACGATCATTTAAATTGCCTTTTCTAGTTTCTACTATTAGATCACACTCTCAGTATGTAAAGTTCCAATTTTCGATCGTTAATAAAATACTTTTCGTTATGTGGAGGACAGAGCCCGCGATGATCGGTACCGCAGCTGAGTAACATGACTACCAGCTAAAAGTGATCACTCTTGTCCGAAGGTCGTTAAAGGCTTATGTAGATACCCCCCTGCAGTACTTCCCCACCAGTGAGTCGGTGGAGAGACGAGCGATGTTTTGTTATGGTGAATGTGTGAGTTGTTGCGGTGGCGTCAAATGAGTCTGACGACTTTTGATTGTTTTTTTGCGGCTAGATGGCGCCACGATATATCAGAAGGTTTAGTGGTTTTCTTTGCAGCCAAGTCAACCAGTATGGAGGGTAGAACCTCCGATCCACAGTACCACAGCCGAGTAACATGACAACAAGGCAAAAGTGAGCACTCCTGTCAGGAGGCTGTCACTGGCTATTAGATACCACCACATATTCATCCACTAAGTTAAAATACATGCTTTAAACTTGTAGTGGGTGTCACTTGATGTTAATACAGTTTTTTCCATTATTATAATTCATTTAATTTATTTATTTAAGATATTCAGAATGAAGGCAAATGAACGCGGCAGTATACATTGATTATAGCTTCGTAAAACCACAGATCGCATTTCTGCAGCAATCCTTGCAATTTACGTTAGACAGAACATCTAAATCAGCATTTCTCGTTAACACTAAACCAAAATACACCGTTAATTTCACTTTTCGATGGAATAAACTTGGCGCCATTTTGTCACATTTTGAAGCTACCTTTTTAATAAAAAGCATCTAAACTATTTTGTTTTCTTTGTTAACCTAATCAGAAATTGTGACTTTACAAAAAATTATATTACTTTTGTGAATGCAATTTTATTTTTTAAGCAATACAATTCGGAAAATAAAATAGTGTTTTTAGCAGCTAAAGTGTCACAAAATATGAAACATAATTCTGAAACAAAAGTGTAGAATTAATTTAGAAAAATAATTGAAAAAGTTCCAATTTATAGACTATTTTGTATAATTGAATGTAATGAGAACGAAATATGTACATAATCTTTAAAATAGCACAAGAGGGGCAAAACTTAAATTTCAAAATATTATATGAGAAAAAAAAAAAGATAGGTCAACTTTAATATTTAGTTAAACAAGTTGAGAACTTTAGTTGATTCGCAAGATTATTATGATGTTCTAGTTTTAAAACTTATTTTACTTAGCATGGACTTAAGGAAAAATAGAGCTACTTCTTTTCTTGCATGAAAAATGAAATGTACATTAGATATACTTCATTGTTACAAGAAACTAAGAGAACCGGGACGTTCTCGATGACATAAAATGAGCAAAATTCGGCTTTTCGAAAGAACATTATTTTCAAAAACAGAAAGACTCCATAAATAAAAAATTTGTGTCATACATTCTATATATATTTCTTAATATACTACAACATAAAATTATTACATATATAAAATATTTTAAGAAATATAAGGATTCGAAAAAGTACACACCAAAAAAGTTTTCGGACACATGGTGCTCTTTAGGTACATGTATCGTTCCTTTTATAACATATAACACCACAAAACATGTTGTTTTAGTTATAAAATTGTACCTTTATTTAAATGTAACAGTTCTTTTTATATTTCCTTGCACATAATTTTTTTAAAAAAAATTTGAATTTTGACTTTTTGAAATTTAATAAAAATGGCATTTTTTTTTTAGAAATTGAGCAATAAAATTAAAATATTAACATTTCAGAAATAAAATTAGTAGCATTAAATACATTATCATGACATAAAATCTCATACCAATTTTCATTAAAATATAACAAATAGATTTTTCTACACATGTACCTAAAAACTGAAAAAACACATTTTGAGAAAATTGAAAAAATCTAAATAAAATGATGCACTTACCTAAGATTTGTATTTTAAAAATTTCCAACACTGTACTCATCTTGCATTGACTCTTCTAAAGCATCCTGCTTACTTTTAATTTGCCTTTTTATTGTTTTGGCTTTTTTGGTAGCTTTTAGAACAGCTATCTTAGCTTCACAAATTCTGACGTAGTCAATTTTGTGAAGGCCTTTACAAGTGTTGATGCCTGGGTTGATTTTTAATGCTTTTAATACTTCTGTCCTTGTGTATGCACCTTCGTTGAAGCATATAACTGCGTCCATAACACCCATTTGCAAAGTTCTTTTGCTCACAAATGTGTTTTTCGGCACACAATTCCACACACAGTTATTAAAGCTTTCGTTGGTGTTCTGAGTTTGGCCATGCAAACATTTTAATAACAGTTCTTTTGCAGTTAAGTCTCTAATTTTTTTTTTAAATTTTAAAAAGAACTGCTTCTGGGAGGGAATGTTTTTGGGTGTATTTTTACCTGATACAATGCTTTTATTGTACCCGCACTAACTTTCTTTTCCCATAGGACACAAAGCATGTTGCGGATTTTCATCTGTCGACAGTTTATGGAAATATATTGCCCAAATGGATTTGGACATATCTGCAACTGATTTTCCAACATTTCTTCTTATGGCTAGGCCATAATATTTTTGCAGCGGAAGAATTTCTGCATCTGTCAGCCTTCCTCGTCCAGATATTGGTTTGTTGACTGACAGCTTGGTGGATTTTAAATTCTTTAGGGCTCTCAGTCTTGCTCCCATCCTTTTTTGGACGTGGCCGATGCACTCTAGTTTTTCAACAGGAAATTCATCACCGTATATGTTTGATTTTTGAACTTTTAGGAACCCCTTCGAATCTCCATCTCCAAGGTACTGAACATACCGAACATTGTAATTTGGTAATGAGCGACTGAAAATTCGCAATGCTCCTTCACTCTCCATTCCCGCACTAAATTTACCTGGCAATTATCACAGGTTTTGTTCGTATTTTTGCATTCAAAGCAATATTTTGATAGGCACTCAAAATTAATAACTTTTCCATTATCGAGAGAAGTTACAGTTACAACGCCATTATTTGAAGAGTGTCTTCTTTTCTGCCAGGTCCCATCAAGAGCAATTGCTATGTTCTTACTGTGTTCATTTTCAATGACAGATTCATTAACGCTGTGAACCATTGAACGAGATGAAACAGTTTCCAACACTTTAAAAATTGTCGTATACAGTCTTTCAAATTTAGCTGGAGGAGGAGGTAAGTTCTTCAGGGCACAAAATATCTTAGCTGCACTTTTGCCAATTCCAATGCACCTCATGCCATAAGCAAATCTCAAATTTACTTCATATCCATCTGACACGGTATTTGAAGTCATTGAAGAATGACCAGAACCACAATACTTGCAAGTTGCTGACACACTAGTAGCAAGGCCTTTGCGACTACTTTTATTTACATCAAAACAGAAAGATCTATCACAATATCTGCATTTTACAATATTGTTGAAAATATCATTGAGCATATTCAAGTCAATAACAACATACCTGGTTTGAGTTTCAACTGAAAAATTATCTTCAAAGTCCTTAAAAGATACTTCACTCTTTTCATTTTTTTTAGATGCACTGACATCAACTCGTTCACTCTCAGCATTTACTGAAGTATTTTTACGAATTAAACGACGTTTGACTTGCCCAAACTTTGTTCGAGGCATTTCAAATGTTTAAAATTCTCGCAAATTGCAAACAAATTGAATGTAAAAAAAAAAAAAGTAAATTAGCAGTCAAAATACGAAATTCGTAACTCACGTGTTTGTAACTCAAGCAAGAGAAAACAAAATGTTTAAAATTCGCACACACAGCTTGGGTATAAACAAGACTGAGTTGAGTAGTTATAGTCCTTCTCAAACCACAAGAAAAAAATAAGTAAATCAGATTAAGTGATATAAAACACCAATCTACATAAAAACATGCTTTGGTCAGCTGTAAAATGGGCGTGGCAGTTGACGTGTGATAACGTAAACAACAGGCGTGACAGCTGTTGCTTACATTTTAAAACCGCAATTACTCGAATATTAAGCTTTAAACCTATACATGTTATACGTTTTTGGAATCAGCATTAAATCTACTTTTTTATAAGATGAAAATTGAAAAATCGATTTTTTGAAGGGTTAGAACGTCTCTGTTCCCAACACACAATACTTATTATTATATTTTATCTTTCTACATTTATATTTATATATATTTAGGATGAATACGGTAATATATAATTGAAATATTGTAAGGATACTCATAGAAATTAATTTTAGAAACATGTAATTATTTCTTTTATCTCTAGAAAATAGTTTTATTGCAGTTTAAAAGCATTAGGAAATACACATAAACTTCCTTGTAATTGAGAAAAAAAAATAGTTGGAAACTTTTTTAACATTTATGCAAAATCTTTAGATATCAATTACTGTTTCTTAGTAAATACAAAAAATTATGTTCTAAGAACTTCTGAAAGTAAGGGGGATATACTAATAGGGAATGTTTTGGAAATGAAGAAATATCTTAATAATCAATTTATAATGAAAAGCTTTAAAGGGGAAAACATTATTAAGGTAAGTGTTGAATATTACACCTTAAGTATATAACGAAATGAAATGCACCATAATTCTAATCCTGAAAATAAAATAAAGAACTAAATTTCTTTTATTAAATTTACAACTTCATAGTCCGTATTTTCACATTATTTTGGGCTTCCTAATAAAAGGAAGTTCATTTTTAGACTGAATTTTTTTTCTTTGAAAGTTTAGGTAAAAACAATTAAAATGATATTTTTTTTTTAAAATATGAGAACAAACATGTATACTTTCGACATAATTGTAAAATTTTTCTTGAACATTTATGTCTGAATAATAAATAGGGGACCAGGATATGTTATGATTTTCTTCAGATGTCTAACTTTTAAAGTAATTATCCTTAAGGACATAATTTAAATGCAACATAAAATTAAAAAAAACAGAATGTGAAATCATATTTTTACTATTTTATTTATTAATTTATTAATTTTATTTATTTAAGGACATATTAAATTGCATTGGGAAAGTACTCACATCTTTATCAAGTATGAACATTGCTGACAAAATTATGTTGCTTAGTTATTAAAAAAATATATCGTAGATATCGTTATGATTGAAATTTGTAAGGAATAGTAAAATTATATTTCACTTTTTAAATCATTTTGGAGAATTTGGGTATAATTTCTTTTTTAATTTTCTACTATTAAATTTCCAATAATTAATAATTACATGAATGGTAAACAAGCATTTTTCTGATGAATCGATTAATTAATATTTATAAAATTTTAGTTAGAAATATTGATTTAATGTAAAAATAAAATAATAAATAGTTCCTTTATATACCTGAAGAATTGGGTTTATGCTTGAAATGAGAGGAGTTTCCACTGTACTTCGAGAATCCAGGACTTCGATTTCGCCGTCGGTTTTTGTTATGTGAAGCTTTCGAGGTGTCTGAAAAATAAAAAAAAAAATTAAAAATTAAAAATAAATATCTGAAATAAATTTAAATTACTAGATGAATTTGAAATAAATTTAAATTAGAGAACATAAGGAAGAATTAGTTTTCAGGATGTTGGCCTCGTTCATAAAAAATATACTTTTCGAAAATGAGAGTCTCATTAGTAAATTTCTAATTTAAATAGAGTAAAGGGCTTCAGAGGCTGATTTTCTGGATTTAATGAGTAGAAATATATGCTGTAAACAATTGAAAAATTCCGATTACATTAATTTACGCTTAAAACTTCAGAAATATTAATATGTTTGAATCATGTAATATACGAATTTAAATTCATTTAGCTTAAAAATGAAAATTATTGGAATTAATTTATTCGTTGCAATTTTTTCATCTCAGTAAGATTTTATGAGCTTAACAAATTAAGTATACAATCATAGAAATTTATCATTAATTATAAATTTATCTAAATTTGATAAAGCTCTGAAGGCATTAAAAAACATATTTAAAATC
Source organism: Trichonephila inaurata madagascariensis (assembly GCA_019973955.1). Classification (NCBI taxonomy): domain Eukaryota; kingdom Metazoa; phylum Arthropoda; class Arachnida; order Araneae; family Nephilidae; genus Trichonephila; species Trichonephila inaurata. Next base: position 58,215 of record BMAV01014834.1, read on the forward strand.
AATTTTTAATTTGATCTCAGATATCTCCTGAATAAAGGGGCCTTACTTTCGTTGAAATTGAAACTAGCACATTTACAATAAAAAAATCACCAACAATTAAAAATGAAAATGAAAATTATGGTTGATTTTTCTAGTATACGATTCCATGAAAAACTAGTTAAACTCTAAATCAAAGCACATACAGTTGAACTTGCTTTCTGCGGTAGATTCGGGACCACGTTAAAAAAATCGCACAAAAAAATATTCAAAAATTTCATAAAATTTTACATATAACAAACTAATTCGAGGAAATATTACAAAAAAACCTTTTTTATGCGGTGGATAGGGACCGCATAAAAAATGTCGCATTCATACAATATGCCAAATATTTACAAAATTTATGTAAGAGTACTTCCATAACAGGATAAATAATTAAATATTACACATGGAAACATTTTAAAACATATAGTTTCTCATAGTATATACGGATGTCTTTAAGGTATCCGACTATATACGTTCGGAACCATGATTTTAAAAAACCTTATAAATGGATAATTTTCATGATATTTAGTGTCACTTAGATTAGAATACATGTATAAAATTGTTTTAAAGACATTTTGAGAAAAAAATATTTAAATACAATATTTTGGCAAAAAATAGCTTAGAATACCTTTTTTTAATTTTTTTTCCTTTTATAAAAAAATGCTTCTAAAATAAAAATATTTTGCTTATATAAAGTAAAAACTTCTCCAGAAAGTCTGAACGATTTTTTTTTAAAATTCACATTATTTTCAGAATTACAACCCATTGAAATAATTATCGGCGTTTATTTCTTATAATTCATCCCCTCTGCTGTCGTAAAACATGGATAAACTCACTTCTAAGTTATATATTTCAAAATTTCTACTTGAGCCTCTGTACAGAGGTCTGAACTATATACAGGTAAAATATTATTATAAAAGAAGCATTTTTCACAAAGGAGAATATTTTGAAATATATTCATTCTATGTTAATTTTTTTGTCAAATAATTTTTATTGTAATAATATTCTTAAAATAATTTTATGTATATTTTCTAATCTAAGTGACACTAAATATCATAAATATTATCCATTTATACTCTTTTGCAAAATCAGGTTCGGAACGTTGTCGGATACCTTAAAATGCACATACATAATTCATCGCTACTTACCGTAATCCAAAGTCCTATAATGATTCAGTTTAAAATCGCTTTCGTCACTTGAAAGTGCAATTTCAATTGATTTATTTTTTGGCAACATAAAGTAAGAGATACGTTTTTTTACGAAGGATGGGTGGTCAGTTGCTTGTAAAGGTCACAATAACCAGTAATAAATGATTGAAGACTTTTGGAATTTTATACGCCTTTCTTAAGGTATCCGACTACGTTCGGAACCATGATTTTAAAAAAGCGCATAAGTGTATAATTTTCATGATATTTAGTGTCACATAGATTAGAATACATGTACAAAATTGTTTTATAAGGACATTATGACGAAAAAAATTATTTAAATACAATATTTTAGCAAAAAATTAACTTAGAATAACCTTTGTTCCAAATGATTTCCTTTTGTAAAAAATGCTTCTATTGTACTAATATTTTGCCTGTGTATAGCTCAGACCTCTGTACAGAGGCTCAACTACGATTTTTGAAAAATTCAAATTACTTTCAGAGTTAAAACCATTTGAAATCATTATCGGCGTATTTTCTTAAAATTTCTTCCTTCTGTTTTCGTAAAACATGGATAAACCTACTTCCAAATTATGCATTTCAAAAATTCTACTTGAGCCTCTGTACAGATGTCTGAGCTGAATACAGACAAAATATTAATACAATAGAAGCATTTTTTACAAACGGTGAATATTTGGAAAAAAGGTTATTCTAAGTTAATTTTTTGCCAAAATGTATTTAAATAAATTTTTTTTGTCATAATATCCTTAAAACAATTTTATACATGTATTCTAATCTAAGTGACACTAAATATCATAAATATTATCCATTTACAAGCTTTTGCAATATCACGGTTCCGAACGTAGTCGGATA
>BMAV01014834.1:63253-76009 GCA_019973955.1 Trichonephila inaurata madagascariensis
TCTGCCAACTGAGCTATCGACGGCCTGCCCCGTTTCACCAAATAAAATTTAAAGCTAGTATTGGAGGGAAAAAAAGGGGGAGGGGAGGGTTTTCCATTATCTTTTTTTAAAAAAATTAAGTAATCCTTGTAAAAGATGTTTTGTAAGGCATCTAAGAAATTTTACGAAATTCAAAACATTCTCCGTTACACCACTGATAAATAGATAGAAAACATTACATTGGAGCCAAAGCCATTGAAATTCATACACCTCATAAAAAAATATCGCATATAAAAAATTGTACAAAAAGGAAATCGCATAAAAAAAGGATCGCACGAAAACAGGTTCGAGTGTATAGACATTTTTTTTTTAAATTTAAAATTATCTAACTATTATATGTACATTTGCGTTGGAATCATTTCCAAAGTAGATTAATTGTTGAAAATGGTTTTAAAGAAATCATACTGCAAAATTTCATGAGTTTAAAATATTTGTTATAAAACATCTTATGAGAGAATATATTATCATTCTATAAAGATAAAGCTTTCATATCTCAAAAAAAAATTAAAAGAAGTAATTATTTGCAATTTGTTTTGAAATTTCTTCATTTTTTTAATGTAACAAATTATAACTCAAAATAAATGATTGTGTGTATATATATATATATATATATATACATATAATGTTCTTAAAAAACTTAAATTATAAGACGTAAAAGTAGATTATAATATTAGTAAATTGATAAGGAACACCAGCTTTGATTTAGGAAAAACTAATTCCCCATTTAAACACTATTTCCGACTTTCACATATTTAAATAATTCTATTAGGATCTATTAATTGAAATTTGACATATTCATTAATATTTTTTAATAGTAAAATGATCGCATTCTTTGGAATTTCTTATTAATTTAGAAAATCATATAACCTTAGTTTGATAAATAAAAGAGAATATTTTAAAATAAAGAGATAAATAAAGAGTATATATTTGTGCAAATTAATCTAAACTTAAATATTACTTCTAATGTAAACGAGATGAATTAAGCGCTGGAAAATGTTTTGAAGACGTATTAATAAGATAAATAAAACCAATATTTAAATAATTTCTACTCTTCTTAAAGTGTATAAAATAATATTTCTGAGTGAATAAAATAATTTGAAGTCTTTCAAAACAAAACAAAAAATGTAAACGCATATTTAAAAAAATAGTATTCTACTGTAAACATTCTAATCATTAACAATGTAAAAAAAATATTACAGTATATTTTTTCAGCTGTTTTTGCTGTGTATTTGTCTTTAAAAAAATATGAAATGTTAGAAGTTGATGTTGCAAAATTGAACCTCTATTATTTTTGCTTTCACTTAACTCTGAATGAAAGTTTCTGTAACAAGAGCTACATAATTTAAACTTTGGAGTAATGATAAAATGTCTTTACTTTTTTTTTACTCAATTTTAAGTGAAGCCGCTTATTCTAAAAAGGACTAGAAATCATTGCGTGGATCATTTCCCCAATATAGAGAATATACTTACTTATTCACTTTCAATAGATATCCCAGATTGAAATCGGTTTTCTATAATATAAGCAACTACTCTGAATAAACTTCATACTTGACTATCATTATGTTTTCGATTTTCAATAAAACGGAAGGAAGAGAAATACATATATAGGTTTCAAATAATATAAAAATCTATAACTTTATTTTAAGATCACTTGTTCAAACAATAAATAGCTTTAGAAGTAATTACTCGAAACTGTTCTTTTTTGTTATGTATATATTTTATTTCAAAGCACTTTAACGACTTTTAGATGAGTCAAATTGGAGTCTATATTCCAAGTAACTGCACAAAAAGTTGTATGCATTTAAGTATTAAAAAATGACTTTCAGGAAATGTATGGTAACGGGATTTTTGTACTAATAAAATTTAAGGTCATTATTGCAGAAAACAGTTTATGACAGACTGTTATTTTTTTCTGTTTGGGAACAGCACATTATGACTTCTATAAGTAATCATAGCCAGTAGAGGAAAATTATTTTAATGTTTCGACTCTGAGAAAATTTGTAACTATTCGAAACATAAAGTAATTTTTAACCCGTTAAGTGCCACCAGCATATATATACATCTCGCTCAACCAGTGTGTTAAATGCCTCGGACGTATATGTACGCCTTTCCGAATCTCAATCCCTTTCTCTATGCTGCAATCAGTAAAACTATTCGAAGAATTTGAATTGCAGTAAAATGACCTTGAAGGGTTTTGAGAAGGATGTACTTATTTCAGAGAAAATGTATTTATTTATTTGTGCATTTTCTTTTCCCCTAAAACACTGCATATATGCATCTATGTGAAAAAGTGTGGCACAGAGGAATGAATCACGTAGCTTTTAATCGGCATATAAGGAGTCAATATAAGTTTGATAATGTAAGATTTAAAAAATACGCATAAATCTACACCTATGTTGGCATGTCAAAGTTCAGTAACCCAGCATCGTGGTAATCTTTTTTGGAGATGAATTAGACATACACATAGCACACACATTTATAAAGGAAACTATTAATGATTAAATAGTTATAATATCCTACATATCTAAAGGATATTAAATTCTGATTTAGAACCTAGAAAATGAAACCTATGAAAAATAATAATAGGCTAATGAGCCAAAATACAAATAATTTACGCTTTCTAAGGCTGTCACTAACTTTAAGCAAGGGTTAATATTTAAGGATGCTTTGCATTGTCCTGATCTTCGTCTTTATTCAGAAAATTTATACATAATAGTTCAAGTAAAAGATGAATACACAAAAACCGCAAAAGAGTGAAAATCAGTTAAGCCTAAAATTTTTAATTCTATTGTAACATTATGTCAATAGATAAATATGGCTGATTAGAAATTGTATTACATAAGCCGAAACAGTAGCATACGGAAATAAATTAAAAAGAGCTACCATAAATTCAAGAAACATACCTACAAATTAAAAAAAGTAAAATTTGAAACAAAGAACAATATGGAAATAAAGAATAAATGTGACCTGGAAATATAAATGACAATAATTATAAAGAAAAATTCATAAAATATTAAAAAATTATTCTCCCTAATATGTATGAATGTATATAAAGAATTTTATAGAGGCACAGATATGTTAGAGAGAAGATCGATTTCCGTTTTTTTAATCACCTAATACTAGAAAATAAACTTTCCCTTAAGTAAAAAGAAAAAAAAAAATAGAAAAAGTAAAATAAAATAAAAAATAAACAATATATTTTAGTGCATCACATTATAAGTTGTGAAAAGTATGGAGTAATTGAGAAAATTCGTTAATTTTTGTCTCGGTTTCACTTATAATTATTTAAAAGCGTCATTTTACTATTACTCTAAGGAAAAACTATAATAAGAGGAGAAAGGAAAAAAAAAATAAATAAAACCTCGAAGTGTAAATATTTATTGTTGATACAAAAAGCTAAGAAAACACACTTTTTTGTTTGGTAAAGTTAGTTATATATTTTATAATTTTATTCTAAGTTATCTTTGAACTTTGAATAATTAAAACCTAAATAAGGATACACAAATTTTTTACTTTGTTACTTACTTTCATTTTACTTTACTGTCTGGTTTATCATCCACGTGTGTTAGAAATATGCTTAACTTTTCAACATGGCTCTGTTTTTTCTATTATGTCGAAAATTTCTATTGTATGAGGATGGTGGTACCATAAAGAAGCTTAGCTCTAATTCGCTGGTATAATTCAGCGACAGTTTTAGAAATAAAAATAGATCTCCATTTTAGGACAAAGCCTATTTCTGCATCTTCAATTGTTATGTTTCTTGGAATCCAATTTCTTTCTACTTTTGCTTTGTAGGTTATACAACTTCCTGACTTAGTATATTATTTCATTTTATTATTATTATTATTATTATTATATATATATATATATATATATATTTATGTATGCATGTATGTATGTGTGTTTGTATGTATGTATAAGTGTGCGTGTGTGTATCTAAGTATCTAATAAAATATGTTCTTTCCAAAATTTGTTTACTAAGAGAGAATCAACATATTAAAAATTTTTATGCGACTAATTCAAATTTTTTTTGTCAGAATATAGCTCAGCCAGCTCACATATAATAAACTTTATCTCCTTTTAAATTAAATTTTTATATTTAAGCAACAAAATCAATTTTTTCATGATCCAAGAAANATTTTTCCTCGATACCTTATTATGAGATTAATACATTATATATCGAATTTTTTCTTAATTTCTTTAATTATGGATAAAATACCATGTTTATAAGTATTATGTTTGCAATTTATAAGTGACCGCGCGTGAGTAGAAGATCTCGTAAAAGTAAGATTTAATTTATTTTGAAAGTTCTTTTTTTTATTGATTAAAGTCACATGCTCATTGTGAAATATTACAATTTTCAGAAATCACACATTTATAAGGAAGTTTGCATATTGAAAATTTTAAACCTTAAGCCAGACATTTACTGAAAGTTTTAAATAGTGTAATAATTAATTTCGTTACTAAACCAGACAAAATCTAGTTATATAATATATATGCTTCTTTTGCTTTGAAGAAATATTATTTCAAATTATTTAACAATATTGTAAAAAAAAAAGTAAACAAAGTCAACAAATGACATAAGACATCAATAATTTATGAGTAGTTTTCAATCCATGAATATTGTTTTGATCATTAGATTCAAACTTTTCAGACAGGAAAAAAATGTAATTTTACTATCATTAGCAATGCATTCAAAATCAAGCACTGATTAACCTATAGTTAGATTCGCATTCACCAACAAATTGCAATGTTTATTTACTGAAAAAATTAACGAGGTGTAATACAAGGATACAAAAGTACTCATTGCTCTGTATCTTTAATTTTACTAGTCATGTTTGGAATTTGTAATCAAAAGAATAAGTCTCAAAAGAGCTTCAGAGTTTAACCTTATCAGAAATGGAACAGGGAAAAAAATGTCGCAGCTTAATTTACTTTCGAAAGAACTTAAGTATCCATTTGATATCAATACCATCTGATTGATTTTATGAGACACATGAATGAAACGCAATTTAACTAAACGACAGGTCTTTATATATTTTTTCCTTCTTTTTCAAAAAGGACACCGTAAAATTCCAGCCTGCTTGACGCTCGAAGTAATTTAAAGCAACGTAATTAAGGAAGCTCGTGCCCTTATGCAAATTAAAGATTTAAAAACCTATTAATTACTTTGTGCTTGCACTAAGTGCTTTGCAGTGTCTGAGCGTATGAGATTTGATGCCAGATTTCGGTGGAATGAAAAATTTCTATTACTCTTTATAAATAAAGAGAGCTTCATCTCTTTGGATATTTATTAAAGCAAGCATGAAGCGTTAGGAAGTTATTATTTTTTTAAAATGTGTTCTGACTTTTACGTCGAAGGCTAAAAATACTATCATATTTCAAATTAAAATTAGCTTTTGGATTTGTATTGAATTTCAAAGTAATGAGATCCTTCAAAATTGATAGAATTGTTCAAAAGAGTAAAAATGTGCGTGATATTGAAGAAAATCCAGAATATAATTAACAATTTAATTAGAAGTTTTTATTTCTGTCTAAACCAGTCTGATTCAAACGCGAATTAGTATTTAAATGATTCTCAATGATATCAAATTAATGTTTTCAAAATGACTGAAAACGAAAAAAAAGGATTCAAATTTTGGACTTGTTTTATATTCATTCATTCTTTTAAAGTAGAAATGGTACTCTTTTTGAAGCAAATAGTATTAAAATAGTTTAAAATGCAGTTTTTTGAGTGTATTGAAGGATACTTACAATTTCTTATATGTTTGGCATTTTATTCTATGTTTATCGTACTTTGGTAAGATGTTTATATTTCAAACTTTCAAGTTAAAGGTTTATAATTGATTCAAACCAAAATAAACTCACAAAGAAATATTAAAAAAAAATGTTTATAAAAAAAATATAGTAGATTTTATTACAGCCAAGAAATTTAACATGCATTATTTTCATACAAATTACATGTTCATTTGTAAAATTAACATAATACGTAAAAAACAATAGAATTGCACAATGCACCTTATCTCATAAATTAACTTTTTTACAGAACATTTTCTAGTGTTATAATTTTTTTTACAAAATCTAAAGAATGTAACTTTAATTATAAGCACATGTTAGAACATTACATAAACTAAAATATTTGTAAAATAAAGTGTTACTTATTTAAAGGTATCAATTAAATTTATGTATCAAAATTTTGTGATATTTATTTAAGAAATATTATTTCATCTTTAGGAAATGCGTGCAAATTTGTGTTTTCTTAATTGAAATGCAGTTCTAAAAGATCGGATTCAGGTCCTGCGCTAACCTTTATTTCCTTAAAAAAATTAAATTTTACTTCTTTAAAAAAAATAATTTTTTGAGTGAAAGGAAGTGATTTAAATAAAACATAGTCTATTGTAATAATAATTATTATTATTTAGTTGTAAAATATTTATATTCAGAGACAAATTGCACAGGTTTCTCCTCATAATAACTTTGGAAGTATTTTATTTAGCATTTTAGTAAAATGACAAGTAAATAAAAAAAGAGAAAAAATCTGTGACATTTGGTCTACAAATGTTAGAGTTTTTCAAAATTAAAAAAAAAATAATAAAGTTTAGTGTGTTTTTAATGTTGCACTTTTATTCAACATTTTTTTTTAAAAAAGTTCTTCATAAATGTGTCACTTCTTTGCATCCTATTTGAGAATAATGAATAGAGTTCTATTCATCCAAAATTTATCATAAAATATTTCAAGAAAAATATATTGTTTCTTGTTTTACTATCCTTCTTCATTTAACTTCATAAAACAATTCGAACATAAATGTGGCATTTAGTATTAAAGGTAAATGCAACTTTAATTACTTATTACTGCGTGTTACAAAGTTTTAAGAAAACATTGCATTATTTTATAATGGTTAGGTAACTTTTCATCAAATATTAATTTTTCTTATTTAATCTTTTTAAATTTATGTTAAGAGTCAGCTTTAATTTTTAGTATTATTTTTGCAATTTTTTTATTTATTTTTTTTCTTTTATTTTCAAAACAAAACAATACGATTATATGAATATTAAACTATTTGTTAACAGTAAAATAATGCAGTCAAGTGCCAGAAAAACTAAAATATTTCTGTTTGTCAGTTGTAAATCCGTAAAAGAGCTGCACAAATACGGGCATATATGTAGTTCAAAACGCGTCTGGAAAATATATCGCTGGTAAATACCATAAGCAAAATGAAATACTTTATGTTAGACGTATACAAATTTTATAGATATCCTTATTTAATAGTGCTTCGTTTCATGGTTTCTAAAATGTATACTGTAACAATCTTGTGGATTTTTAAAGACTCCGAACTTGAATTAATAATTTTTGAAAAGCTTTTGTAACTAAGATATGGCATATCTCCCCTTATAATAGGTGTTTTATACTTTAAGAATACGCCATTAGAGGGAATATATAATATGAACGGGTGTACCTCTTGAGACAGAAAAGAGGCTTACATATCCTTAGCCTGTCGCAGAAAATCATAGATATGTACAAAAATGTTTCTAATTATTTCTACTTAACTTATATTTTACTTCATAAACTGTCTCCAAACAGAACAAGTTTATGATTTCTGAATGGCCTGACGAAGCTATAATTTAATGGGTGTTTCACCAAAAATAAATCTCTTTCTATCTTTCTGATATATTTAGAAACCGAATTCTATTATTTGCTTAGAGTCGCTAAGCATCCAAGATCCGTGTTACATTCAAAATTAAGTTGAATTATTGTGGGACTTTAAAGACGATTCATGTATGTTGGTATTCCTTCCCTGAGGCAATGACTTACAATATCCAACAGTTCTTTACTATTCAGGTAACAGTTATGTGCTGCAATTCCTCCCCTCTCCAAAGTGTCTTGATATTTCGTTGTCGAACACATTTGGCGAACGTCTTGCAAATGTTTCGGGCAGCAAATATACCTGCAGTTACATCAGATGAACTTTCTGTCATGAGAGGAAAACATCAGACCAAGCCTCAAGAACACATAATATTTTCCCTTCAATGCCAATGAACGTCACAATAAGCAGTTTTTACTAAGTTTTTGCATATATTTTAAGAAAATATTTTGTAATGAAAGTAATAAAATAAGCAGCGAAAACAGTACACATATTAATAATTTTTAATGTAATTACAATTAATTTTAATCTATTATATTGCTTTTTCATTGTATCTATGGTAATTATATCTCAAAGAGGGTGAGCAAATCTAAAAGTCAATTATTTAATTATTAAAAAATATATATATTAATTTACTGAAAGGAAGCAAAATAAAATATAAATCCTGACATAATAAAAAATACATATGTACATTGATAAAATTTACTTATGAATGTATCAGTCCTGCACAATGTATTTGATCATGACACTAGTAATTAAAAACAAGTTTAATAATTACTAGTGGCCACATTTGGGCTTGCCATAAGCAGAATTATATTCAAAACTTAATACTTATTTTAACAATTTGTACGGGGTTTATCCATAATTCATGTTGTAGCGTCAAAGCACATTATTATTGAGAATTTAATTTATTATTATTTTACGTAAGGGGTGAGAGACATTGAAAATTATGATTTAAAATTGGGTCGTATGTATTGAATGTTTGAGAGGCACTGATATATAATATGGAAATAGTTTTAGCATTATTATAAAATACTTGAATCTTAGTTGAAAGATAAATAATACATTATATCTTATTTGAGATTGATTGAAAAGGAAAGATCAATTAATACTTCTTTCATATCTATTTTTTAAAATTATGTCTGTTATTTATAATTTTTTCTTATGTGATTTTCATAATTTAATTACTGATAAACTTTTAATAAAAAAAAATTGAGAAAAAAAGTACTATTGTGGTGTCGTGTTTTTCAATGGAATAGTAAAAAGGAAAATAAATTGTTCTATAAGAATAATTGATATTTCTAATCATTACCGTTTCCTCCAACTGTAGTAAAATAACTGTTTAACCCTTGAAATTTATTCAGAAAAAATATGAAGCATCTCAGCTTTAATCTTGTCAATTTTTCATACGTTTTAAGAAAGTAACTTCATTTACAGTCTACTCACCTTTTAGTGACATAGATGGAAACCGTCGGCACAAAATGCTCTTTTATTTGAAATGTTCTTTGAAGGAATATTTTCAGTTTGAAAGAATCCAGGGAAATGTAAAATAAATATAAATATTTGCAAGAAACGTTCATTTTTCAAACTTAATTTCCAATCGATTAAATTTCATTTTCTTTTCGTCAATACCATATGCTCTTCACTTTTCGGAAACACGCCACTTGGTCTTCAAGCTCTTAGGTACTATTTATACATTTTTATCTTTCTTACACTAATTTATATTCTCTGATGAGCTTTTGAAAAAGAAACTTTGATTAGATATTTTGCAATTTTGATTCTCTTTGTAGTATCCCTTCATCCATTTTATGTAGTCTAAATTAAATAAAAACAAAGCTTTTTTAAGAAATTAATAGCTCATTTAATTTTAATAAAAATATTTATGAATAATGCCTTATGTTGGGATATTGTCTGTGTGAAGACATTAAATATATAGAATCTAAATTATAGCCAGTTCATTAAAACATTTCTTAAAATAAAAATTAATATTTCTTCTAATATTCTAATGATATATGTTATCTATATATGTTAATGGAATTATTTATTCAATGTTATTTGAATTTACAATTTAATACCAGATAAAACGAGTTTCTCTAATTCGGGAATTTTTTTTCATTTTATTGTAGTTAAGAGATTTTATGTGAAAATACGTACACGTATATGTAAGTTTAGATATTCAAAAACTGGCATAACAATATTTGAAAATTTAAAATATTGTTAAGTATTAGTAAAACAATACTTAAAGCCTTTTAAACAACAAAGAACAAGAAATTGTATATTAATCTCTGAGAAGGCTCTTTTCTGTAATTTAGTGTGCTACAGTTTTACTAAATTAAAATTGAAATTGCAGTGAGGGACTAAATATATATTAAAATAATTTAATAAGTTGATTTGATATTTGAAAAATTATTTTTTTCTCCATCTGATCCTTGTTTATTTGAATTCCAAGTGAATAGAGTGTCTAATAAAAACAAATTTTAGAGCTTATATATGATTACTCTAACAAAAAAAAAGAATCAGTCGAATACAATATTAAAAATAATATGAATATTAAAAAAAAAACATAAATAATGGCTTTCGAGGAAACTATATCACATACTTTGAATTTCACATTTTTACACTAAAAATGAATTTTACATAGTCATTTAAATAATCATAGAATATAAAAAATATAGATGAATAATGCTCATTTTATATCAATATCCTGTAGTTACATTCATTCATAAACTATTGTCAATATTTTTTCTATATATATGTATATATATATATATATATATATATATATAAATATATTTAAATATATATAAACCAATTAAAAAATTGAAATTATACGAATTTGTAATACTAAATCTCATTTCAAAATATCAATGACGAATATAAAAAGTAAAAAACCAAAGTTTTCAAACAAAATTAAAATTTTTTTTAAAATAAAAATTTATAAAATATCCAAGAGTAACCTTCGGAATTAGGAGCGATAAGTGGGGTTAAACTAGTTTGATGGCTCCAAACATCCCTTGTTGCAAATTGGTAAGTTAATCGGGGGAAATATCCAATTCTTAAAAAATTAAAATTTAAAAATTAAAAAAGTTAACACATAAAAAATTAAACTATTCGCCATCGCATTCTGCAAGATATTATAACATTAAAAAAGTTAAAACTCTAAGATAATTAAGTTCACAATATAATTGAACCATCGAATATCAAAGATGATGCTCCCATCTTTAAAAGAGTCGTATAGAAAGAAAAAAATATTTAAAATCCGAAAGTTCAAATAAAAAACACAGTATATTCACAAATGAATAGTGTAAATGATGAAAAACTCACCCAAGAGCATCCTATCTATACTTCAATTCTCAATTTCTGAAAGATTTCTCATTTTTCCTACAACAATCACCACTCCTATATTGCTCATAACTCCAACTAATGCCATATCAATCCAAATGATCCATATTCTGACATTAGAGTTTAAATGTTTGGTATTAGATGCAAACCAGATTGCATGGTAAAAGATTGTTTGATTGGTCATAAATAATTTTAAAGTTTAATTTTAAATATTGGTCTATGTGTGTAGTAAAATGTATCCTGTGAGTGGAATGCACATATTCTTCACAGTTGGACCGTTAGCAAGCTGACTTTGTGGACCTAATGTTGTGTGGTGGATTTGTGCATTTCCTAAAGTCCATCGTATCCCTTCACAAATTTGCCAATTTTATGAGCTTAAAATTATTTTTAAGAAATATTTTTGATCTATGTATTTACTCAAGAAGGTGATGGGATAATCATTCTGTATGCAACAAAACATAAATTTCTGGATGTTCTTGAATTTATTAATATTGTGTGTAGTTAAATTATTATTTATCATAAAAAAAAATTTAAAATTATATTTCTAAATATTGATATATGTAAACAACTATTGAATATCGGTATGTTTATAGCATTAAAGTTAAATGCTTCCCTTTTATCATAAATATTTCATATATAAATTGATGTCAATAATATTTAAATCTAAATCTAAAAATTCAACTTTGCTCGTGTTAAAATTTGTCTGTATTAATTTTAGTTATTCCGGAAAAAAATTAATGCTAGGTTTAAATTCCCTGTCGCGACCTATAACAAGTAAATCATCTATGTATCTTAATAAGATGCAAGATGGTTCATTTCTTCGATTTGATTCATAGTGATGTAAATACAGGTTAGCGAGACTATTACTGGCAGCCCCAATCTGAGGCATTTCTTTGATTTGTTTATAAAGTTTGTTATCAAAAATAATGAAGTTCTCCTGTATTACAAATCGAATTTGTGTATTGAACTTTTCAAAACTAATGTTACTATTTAAACCATATTTCTCATATGCACCTGAAAGTACCTCAATTATGTCTTCTATTTCGATGGAGTTAAATAAATCTTCGAAATCAAATCCATGCACTGAAATATATATATATATATAGCTGGATTTGTTTGTTTTCCTTTTCTATTTGTCGAAAACACACATTAGGTCATTCGAGATTTAAATCTCTCTTTATATTGGACCTTTCGAATTTATGAAGTAAATATTAGGTAATACTAAAAAATGAATGTTGAATGATAATTTTAACTCTGTTTGAAATATTAGTTACAATCCCAAAATTCTTGTATTACATTTATATCTAACAAAAAGGATAGCTACCCTGATTTCCATTCTTTATATCAACAAGAAATGCAAAATTTGCCAGCTAGATAAAATCTGAACAAAAGTATTTTTTTAATAAAAAAAAATCATAAATATTTTTAAGCTTCCTTTTACAATTTAGTCTCACATCATTGAAAGTGGAGAGTCGTTTAACGAATACCTATCATGATGAATAATTCGTATAACGAGTAAGCAAATTTGAAAAAAAAATAAAAGTATAGTTAAAGATGACTTATTTAACGAGCGACGATTTACGTTATAAGTAAGGAAAAAGATGCCTTGTATTCAACACCTGCTATATCATTCAGTGCGTAGCATTCATTTCTGTAACATCTTAGCGTCACTTGGCGTTATTCATTTTTCCAAATTTATGTTTAGACACATTATTTACGATTCTTTTATTTT
>BMAV01014834.1:88536-124414 GCA_019973955.1 Trichonephila inaurata madagascariensis
TTAATCTATTATATCAAGAATAATATATTATCATTTTTTTAAAAAATAAACTCGTGTTATATATATATAAGAGTGGGTACTACAGCCATTATAAGAACAAGTTTAATAATTATCAGTGACTTCCATGGGCTTGTCTTGCAGAGCAAAATTTTTCAAAGGAAGGCTAAAAATTAGAAATTGACACTCAGAGTTATTTTTTGATATTTAGCTCAGATCTATATTTTGTCTTCAAAATAGCCATCGCAGAAAATCCGGATTCACAAAGGTATGATGTTAATAAATTAAATGTAAAAAAAACTTTTTAAAAACAAGCTTTTATTTAAATGCTCTAAAAAGAATAAACTTTTCTTTTAAAAATTTTTTTGCTATCAACTTATAAAATCGTTACACAATTTATGATATAAAAGCTTGTCGCGAGATTTACCTGTGTTGATAAACAAGCAAATTAAATAACTTGATCTGATTGATTTAAATTTTTTAAATTTTCAATCTAAGTGAAAACGAGTACTTAAATCTCGCGACCAGCTTTTATATCATAAATTGTGTAACGATTTTATAAGTTGATAGCAAAAATATTTTTAAAAGAAAAGTTTATTTTATTATTTTTAGAGCATTTATATAAAAGCTTGTTTTTAAAAAGTTTTTTTTTACTTTTAATTTATCTATATTTAGCTGATATCTATATTTTGTCTTCTAAGCAGCCACCACATTTTGCAATATGTTCCAATTTAAAAATTAGAGAAAGGAAAAATAACATAATAATTATCCTATTACTTAATTTTTTGTTTAAAAGTAACGTATACAAAATTTAATACCTATGTTATTAATTTGTACGATTTATAATTAAGATCGTGTATTGTAGCTTTAGCGTCAAAGTGCATTATTATTGCATTCAGTAATTTATTAATGTATAAGGGGGGCGCGATAAAAATTGTGATTGAAAAAGGGGGCGCCAGTATTGAAAGTTTGAGAAGCACTGCATTAATGTATCGCATGAGTCGTTTTCAATTTTTTTCACTTTCATAACAGTGCAAATAGATATTAGCCAAACAGTTACTTACAGGCCCATCTTATGGTACTCCTTTAATTTGCTGATAATAACATTTATTACGAGACATATAAGTTTCATTCAATACTTATTGAATAACTCTAATATATTTTTCATATTTTATTAATTTATTTAAAGACTATTTATTATAAATGTTTTTAAGAACCTCAATCATGTCTCCTATATCAATGAAATTAAATAAATCATCAAAATGATAGGTATGAATAAAGACAATATTTTCTCTTGCATGTAGTAGATAATATCTTTACTATTATACAATAACTAATATTATCCAATATGTATTGTATAATATTTTGTAGCTTCTTCCCCGGATGTGTATATAATCTCAGTTTTAAAGCTATTAGTTATAGTTTAAAATTTATTAGAACTTTTATGAAATTTTGATATCAGTAAAATCTGTGAGATTTTAATATCTGTAATATATAAACCTATTTTTTTTAATAAAAAACTGAAATGTGATTTATAATTTCTCTATTGCTTGTTTCGGATTTTTTTAAAAGCAGTATCATTTTGAGAGTGTTTTTAAAGCATATAAATAAAAAAACCACTTGCAAATAATTGCATAATTCTCCGAAACCTTATCCGCGTAAACTATAATGAAATTCTTTTGCAAATCTGAAATGGGATGCTTAATATCTTTGTAGGTGTTATCTTTATCGGATTTATAATAATTATTCAGTAATTCTCTGGAAACTTTGTTTTAAATTTCATTTAAAGTCCCAATAGGAAAGCAATAGCATTATTGTTATTAGAGATTATTAATCTAAAACATATATATATTGTAAGAATAACCAAATTATATCTAAAACAAAATCTCGTATGTACTATTTAACTTTCATTTCCAATAACATCTTCGAGTCTTAAATGAAACACCTAATTATTTCTGAGAAAACGTATTCTAGGAATAGCAATTCCAATCCCAGCAGATTAAATCTTATGGTCTTTGCATGAACGATCGCACGCTTTACTTCCGAATCGAAAATACAAACTAAAAAGTGTTATTTACCAGTCCTGGAAATAAGTATAGAATATAATAAATTTTTTTCGTGACACTTGGCATTCGTTTCTCTTTGTAGAATGTGTCGATTGATCGCAGAATAAAACAGTTTTCTACACAAAGTTCTGAATCTCACACTCTCTCTATATATATATATATATTTATACTGAGTGTTAAAATAAATTCTTTACTTTAATCAGTCCTTTATACGTTTTTGGTTACTTATTTTTATTGTTTTAATTTTAAATTAACCGTTTGCTGGAAAAAAAAAGAAATAAATAATAATAATAAAAAAAATATATAAACAGAAATTAAACAAGGAGTGATGGTGACTTGAAATGAAGATTTGGTACACGTACTGATAAAACCAATTACACGACTAGCACTATCCACACTCACATAACTGCTCACGTATTCGACTTATAAGATTTGCATCTTTATTCCGAAGCGGTATTCCTACATTTCGTTTTTTTAATTTTCTCTCGAAATTCCACAAAATATGTTAATTTTCTTCATTTTGAACACACACACGCACACATACCATATAAGAATTTTTAGAACGTTTATATGATTTCGGGAGTGGTAATTGCGAGCAATAATTATTCATATCATTTTTTCAAGGTATTCGTGTAAAATTACGTTAATTTCAATGTTAATTCCATGTTAATTTCATTTCAGTACTTATCTTAATCATTTACCCTCTAAGTTATTCATTGAATTACTTTGGATGAATATACACATGCTTTCTTTACCGATATGGGTGTTATCTTTTTCCTGTAGTTTCGGAATGGTAAAAGCTGAGAAATAGCTATTTAATTGCCTGATTGATAAAACCAATGAAACAATCGTAACCAAACTAAGTCTTAAAATGGTACGGTGATGAGTAATCTTATCAATATTTCCTCATTCAATTTTCACGTCTGATATTATTTTGTAGTCATTGTCATTTTTGAAGTGTAAATTTAATATATTAAACGGTGAATAAAAATAAAATTTAAAATCTTCATTGACTTCAGTTCAAGTTGATTCAACCTTTTTCAACACTTTTATTACATACAAAAATTAAGGTTTGCCCAAAATAACTCTCAATTCTTCTTTAGAACGGAATATTGACTTCTATGTTGTTTCCAAAACTTCGTTAATGCTATTTCTTAAGGTTCATACTTTCCAGGAACTTGAATACCACTTATGGGAGATTTACCTATATTTTATATAATTGCTAGATCTAGGGAAAAAAGTTGTAATTTATTTTACAGTTAGTCCGCTTAAATAGCGAATACTATCGATAAAACATACTCATCTTTCATTCATTAAGGTCTTTAAAATAATCAAATTACGCCTTTTTAATTAGGAAATAGAAGTGAAAAAAATGAAAGCACGATAAAGTAAAAAGAACATCTGCGCTCCGATTCATCATTCGCTTGAAACTTAGCGTTCGTAAAATAAATCTTATTCATAGTCAATTAAAAATCCTCCTCGTTATTAGTTTCCTCATTAATATTTTACTTTTAAATTTCTTCGCAAACATATTAACTGGAAGCACAAACATTTTGATGTTTCTAGCCCGTGCATCTAAAAGTGACAGGGAAAATTAATCATCTCCAAATGTTGTGATCATTGATTTTTGTTACAAAAACCTGCTTCACATACTTCAGTAACAGCAGGGGAAATAACAAATTGATCATTCATATAAATCTTGGGAGTGAGAACTTCCATTAATTATTCATCAGAAATGCTTAAAAGCCGTCTCTCACTTTTGGTAATAAATGATTCAGACAGAATTTTGAACTATGCATTCATTATTCCCCGCTTCTTTTATATCCTCTGCGGGATGTAAAAGACGAAACATTACATACGCGTTAAAATGTTTCAGTTTTGTAAGAGTGAAGAGGAGGAAAATACTTATCTAAAGCTGCATTTAATTAGTAAGGGGTGATATGGCTCCTAATGTTTTTAGTTTTGAAAATTCCGAACAAAATTTCGTAAGCATTTATGAATATATTCTAATCCCTGGCAAAATTTTTAAAAACAAAAAAAAAATGGCTTCGACATTAGCGAAAGTTCTATGAATATATGATAAAAAAAAGAAAGCATGGGCTATGTATCAATCTTCTTCATTTGTGTATTTGAGTTATATTTTTATTTGAAATTTATTTAATACATTTTGTTGGAAACGAGAATCATAATTATATTCATTATAATAATCGATTAATTATGTAATAGTATTAAATACTGAATACTTTCCTTATAAACTCTAGAATTATATTTAAAATGAAGTTTACCCTATTTTAAGGTAAAATATTATTTTTTTTAACTTTGCATAAACCTAACAAGATTTCATAGATAAACTTAAACTAATAAGTATTGTTATGAAAATATTTTTACTCCATGAGGGAAACATTTCAAATTCTAAGCCCATTATAATATCAATTTATTCATTTTAAGTTAAAAACCCTTGAAAAAAAATTATTTATTTTCATGAAAAGTTCGCCAATATAAAATGGTTAAACAAACTCAATTTTAAGTAAAAAAAATGTAATTTCCTGTTGAGTTTGTTGAATAAAGAAGTAATTAAAAACATATATATTTATTTGAACTTAGAGAATGAAAGTGAACAAAAAAGAGGTCACTTTGATAGAATCATTAAAGGAAGACACTGTTTTTCTTGCCAGATACTATGATGATGATTTTTATTTAAATTTTCACTCATTAATTTTTTTTTTTATTTATTAAAACATTAATTTGTATTTTATGTAAAAAGCAAAATGTATCACAAGTACTTTCTTATGTCTGAAAACAGATTTCATTTATTTTTCAAATATGATGTTCTTTTTAAATTAAATACATATTTAAATGTTTCATTAAATCACTTTTACTACAGCAACTTTATATTAAAAATATATTTAAAATTGATTGAAGAAAATAATTTCACAGTAGTGAGATTGAAAGAATAAAGTTATAATTTTTTTTAAACAAATAAGTATCGTTTAAGGAAAAATTTACTATTCAAATATGCACATCAAATAAAATAAATCCATAAATAAGATATATTTCACATTTAAGTTCTGAAAAGTGTGCACTAGCATTTCGGCATAGATATGTTTTGAAGAATTAGCTTTAGCACATAGTACTTTGTAATACAGACCATTCAAAACATTAATTGATCAAACTAAGAAATAAAAAAAAATGAATTATTTCAGAAAAAAATGCTGATATGCACTTCAGATAAATGTAAAGAATTTAAACAGATATGAATTTATCACATATATATTTTACATTAAATTATTTCCATTTTCTTATCATCTATTAGATCTGAACGACATGAAGAATGCAATCAGTTGTGAAGCACAATGAAATGGAATTTTTCAGTCCCGAAATATGTTTTCATTAAGGAATTTGACCGAAACCTGCCATTTACTTCCCCGTCCCTTTAAAACTTTCATTAATACCATTCGAGGCACGTAGTGAAGCCGCAATTACAGGCTCTTTTGCCTCCACTGAGTAGATTAATCAACATAAATTACGAACACAACAGTTGGAGTGGAATTTGCGCTAAAAATAAATTAGCCTCCTCTTGAGTTTCCCTTAGAATTTCCTTGCACGTATTTTTGAAAGGAAAGAGGACTCCTGAGCTCCAATTCCACCTCTTGTTTTTTCAATCAAAATGCTAATAAAGAGTTAAGCACTTAAAAAAATCAAGAAAATACATTTTTCGCTCCAGTGTTAGGTTTTTTAAAAAAACAACTTTGTATAATGCTCTTATTCCTGTGAAACTAAATTCCATATTCTCATGACGGAACAATGTTGTTGGAAAAATTTACATTTCATATTTTTGCTAATGATTTGTCATCTGATTCGCTGAAGCTTAAATGGTCATTTAGAGAGTGTTTTATTGGTATCGACCCATAATTTCATACACATTTTTTTAAAAAAAATTAATTTATTTTTTTGAAAATAATTTTTATTATATCGGAGTAAATTTTATAATTATAAATTCATGTATAAGAAATCTACAAAGCCACACAACACATGGGTAATAATTATTTATTAATAAGTTGACACTATTTTAATTTCGTTTTTGTTTTAAGATGGTAGGTAAACTAAAAATTTTTTAATAAATGTTTTCATTATGAAAACAATCTTTATTGAAACTAGAAGATAAAAAAAAATATTTTATTTTTCAATAACGAAATGACGTGTTCAGGTGTAGTACACTGTTGAATGTTTTATTTTTCTTTAATTTTACTAGTTTTAGCTATTGATATTGCAAATTAATTCAGTCTCAAATTTCTAAGCAGAATTTATTCGTTACATCTGTGGTATTTGTAATTAATATGCTTGAAAATCTGCTGGTTAAGAAGTAAAAACATCTACTGTTTTTATGTACAAGCCGCTCTACACTTTTTTCGAAATAGAAGCTATTTAGTTCAAAATTATTGAAATATGAGACACGGTAACAAAGTATAAAACTTGAGGTTGAGCAATTGGAATAAAAAGAAAATAATAATAATAATAATAATAAACTGTAAACATTGAACAAACATTTGTTTGAAACCAAACAAAACAGAAATTAAAGATTATGTTCATACATTCTACTATGAAGGGCAATCAAGTAGTATGGAATCAACAGAGTACAGCGAAAGAAATCCATATTTTCTATACCTAAAGTTCTATAAATTTCTATAGTAAAAAATATTCTCTTACTGTAATGAGTGTTGGATCATCCGGGTAAGAAACGCTTTGGAATTCTCTGTATTTTCTACTGCTGGGGTCACTGGTTGATATAGAAGGGTTGACACCTTGTTCAACTTCTATTACCTTTGGTAATGAATCTGAACGTTCTGTAAAGAAATAACATCTAACTTTAGGAACCTGCATTATTAAAACCCCAATCACTAGTACGTTGAACTAAATTAATGTGGAATAAGTAAGGATAGACGCGGTTTTCTTTTTCTAAAGTAAGATATTGTATAAGAAAGTATTTTTTCCCTAATTTTCTTTAATCAATGATAAAGTAAGGAATTCGGTTAATACGCTGATATACTATATAATATATTTTATAAGCCATTTCTCTAAAACAGTGCTTCTCAAACTTTCAATATGTGCGACCCAATATTTAATTATGATTTTCATCGCCCCGTCATATTAACAATGTATTGAATTCAATAATAATATACTTTGACGTTAAAGCTGCAATACGACTTTAATCTCGAAAGTGCCAACGGTGCATATAAACGTCTCGCTCAGCCAAAGCGTTAATTGCTCCGAACGTATATATAGGCCTTTCCAAAGTGCGATCTTTTCTGTGTACTGCTATTTATAAAGTTATTTCGAAGGTTTTGGAAAGCAAAAAATAGAGCTCGACAGTGTTTGCGAAGGAATTACTTGTTTCAGATTATTTGCTCATTTATTCCTTCTCTACTCCACCCCCATACATCACATGCGTGAATAATGGTGGCATTGGGGGGGGGGGGGGAATCACGTATCTTTTAATAGAGAGTTAAGAGTTTAATTATAAACCGCTCAAATTATCAAGATAAGTGTTTATTTGTGTACGTAATTTGATATATGACAAACCTATGGAGTGTGGTTCGGATACGTTTAGAGGAGGGAGTGGTATTTTTAGTAACACTCTTGGGAATGATGTTAAAATCAGCATCAATAATCCTGACCACTTAGATCGGAATTCATTGCTATTAGTGGTGCTCTCGATCATACTCTCAACTCTTATAAAGACAGTACCTGTATCCTGACAGACAGCAGAAGCTCTGTCCAATATTGGAAGAATTGGACAAAAATTATGGACAGTACTGGTCTAGATATTTTATCCAGATTAGTTAGGCTCGCGCGCGCGCGGTCAGAAGAAACAAGTATGTCTCCAGTGGATTCAAACACATGTGGGTGTGCCTGGGAACGAAGCTGCTGATGTGCTTGCTGGTAGAGGTTGTGATCTCTCTAAGCCCAGTTCCACTGTTTTAACCCATTCGGAAATTCTTCCTTCCAAAGAAATAAAATGAATTTGACTTGGCGAAACCCTCCTGCTCACCACTGGTACGTGCTAAGAGTCCTGGCCTATCTATACAGTGCAGGAGTTCCATGGCTCATCAGACGGCCTTGGAGCGTTTGGAAGCGGTCACCTGCTTAGTATGAATTTTGTGCAAGGGGTAAAGTCTTTCTTTATCTGTCCCTGCTCTCCCCCTGCCTCTCCTGCTCATCTTCTGCTCAGTGCTGGGGCATTTCCCTGTGACAGTTGTATGAGGAGCAAGACATGGTGTGTGACACTTTTACGCGGAAAGGTCAAATAGACTTGGTGTAGGCTTTCTTGCTCCAAGAGGATTTTAAACAACGGCAACAATAACAACCTATAGAGTTCGAGGTAATTATTAAAACTTGATCTGTGAAATTATTGCTAATTATCAAATACATTGTGCAGTACTGATACATTTATAAGTGTATTATATCAGTGAAAATGCGTATTTATTTCTTATTGTATTACAATGTATTTTGTTTGTTTACTTTCAGTAAATTAAAAAAATAATCAAAATAATCCTTTGTTTTTGACTTTTCAATAGTTTAACGTCCCCTAGGGGGCGCACCCCACAGTTTGGGAGACGCTGCTCTAAAAATAAAACTGTTAATAAGGATTAGATAGAGAGTACTTGCATAAAAATGTATAATCGTAAGTAATGATACGCTTCGTAAACCCGAAAAATGAGCTCTAAAAACAACTTATTTTATTGCAGCATCGAAGAGAAAAAAACTTAAGGGAACATATTTTCACTAACTTTTATGCTTACATATAAATGTTTTTATATGCTTTGAGGAACCCCCAAACTCTGAGGTTAAAATTTTAGAAATTTCAGAAATTTTCATTCAAATACAAGTTAGTCTTCTAGCTCAACATGAGAAAAACTTGGTGTTGTGAAAATTGTAAGCAAGTTATAAAAATTTCATGAACTCTTTTAAATTTGTATAATCTTTAAAGGATAAAATTTTAAGTAATGTCTGTAAAAATGTACAATTTCTTGTCGAAACCCTTGACCATCTTTGCTAAATAATTACGTGGACACAAATAGTACAACTATATACATTACAATATTGTATTTAAATTATGCTTAAAATGTGTTTATTTTTCACTTAGCTTAGCTAGCCGACCAACTACTAGTAAAATATCTCATACGAGATCATATTGTAAAATATTTATCAACATATTTCATTTATTTCTGAAATAGTTTGTTTACATAAGAAGTAGACGTATTGAGATTTAAGAATGTTTCGATTGTTTTGTGCGAGGTCTGTGTATGAATATTTTAAATCAGTTACAGTAGTTTTTATGTTAGGAACTTTATCAGGAACTATCCATTTTTTATTTTTTCAATAATTTTTAATAATTTGAGTATTTTTTTTTTTACCTAAAGGCATAATTCTTGGAAAAGTAAATATCATTATATATATATATATATATACATATACAGACAAATAGTAACAACAATGAATCAAATTTTCTTTTGATACGCATATCAAATTAAAAGATAATGTTATAGTTACTAATATTTATATTAAAAGACAAGAGAGAGAGAATTTTTAATTTCAATATTATAAAAATGTTCCTCATTGGGAGAGTAATGAATATGTTTCTATTTTCAGAAAAATTTTTATTAATTATATACAACGCAATCATTTTCTAGTTTAAAAAAAAAGCAGAAAAAAATAAATAACCTTAAACATTTCACTAAATATTGCTTAATTTAGAAATACTCAATTAATTTTATTAATAGTTATTTGAATAAAGAACTTCTAAATAGGAAAAAATTAAATTCCTTAGAATAATAACAGTTTATTACTTTAAATTTATCATTATTTCTAGTTATAGTTACCTCCATATTCTAATATTAGATAAAATTACTTAATATTTAATTCATACATAACTCTAGTGTCACTTAAGTTATGTGATCGATTGTAAACTCTCTTTTTTAATTTTTATTTCTATTCTGTCATACTTTTGTTAAGTGCTACAATTCAGCCATTCCCATGCTTTGAATTTGCATTTGGGTCCGGAATTTGTTAATAACTTATTTATTGTACGCAGATTTAGCGCGGGCTCTGCATTTTTGATTGCAATTTTCAAGAAAGTTAGCTTTATCTTGTAATGGATTTAGACATTCTATCCATTATTTTCAATAGGTTTATGTCTCAGTATTATTAACATAAAGGGGGAAGGTTGGCTGGCAACAAAACATGTTCAACCCCACTTTATATACATTATTTTTTATATAGGCTGTCCTAAGTCAGCAAGGTATATAGTACTGCAGTATCATTATTTAAATTTTAATTTCTCATGTATCCTTCGATGTATGGTTTACTTGCAATCTCATTATTTTTCGGTTTTGATTGATAAATGTTCATCTCTCATTTGTAGTGAATTTAGACTATATATAAATATATATATATACTCTGATTCTTTAGATTTATAGTGATTTAGAATATGTCATTATTGGTTATATAAATATGTGCGTTTGTGATTTTAATCCCTTTTAGAAAGTTGCAGCCTTAGAAAACTTAATAGCTTAACATTTAATTCAATTGACTTTTATTCATATATTAGAATTTTATTCTAGGTTATAGGATTCAAAATTTAAGCTTCCTCTAATTTACAGGATATTTAATCTATATCCATCATTTTTATTGTATATATATATATATATATATGTGTGTGTGTGTGTGTGTAATAAACGTACTTACACACACACACACACACACACACACACACACACATATATATATATACATGTCTGTATACATATTTCGCAGTGAAGGGATGAAATAAAATATTTGATCAAATCCATAAGCATATGAGCAATTCATGGAAAAGTCTTTACACTTCTTGACTCTCTTAACTCTTTAGGTCATTTCCTTGAAGAAAATAAGTGATTTGATCAAAGCTCTGAATTGTTTTAGAGAAAAAAAGGAAATAATATTGTTAAAAAAGAGTTTAAAATATTTATTATGTATATTTAATATTATTAAACGTAAGTAAGTAATTCAATAGTCATCCGAAATAAGTTTATTTATTCAAAACTAAATAACAAAAGAGAAATAGATACTTTCTTAGCTTATATTTTTAAAAACATAAATTACATTTTCATTTAAGTTTTAAACATTTGTTTTCGTGAATGTAATTAATTAATAGACAACAATGTTTACTGCATTAAATTACAGCACGTTGTTGATTTGTGTAATTTCGAATTATAAGTTACATTAATTTTTTTTTCAAGGTTCAATAATCTTTCATTTTTACGTTACAATTTAGATACCTCACAGAAACACTTCTTTAATTCTTGACCTTCAAATAAGAATAAATTTCCTACAATCTTATGCAGACTTAGATTTATCAGTGATATTGTTTCGGTAAAGGCCGTTGTTGTAGATGTTTGAATAGCGTTTCTAGGTAGCCAATCTTATAATTTCAACTGAAGTACCAATTTTATAGAAAACATTTTTTTAAAAATTTTTTGCGCTCGGCCCCCCCCAGCGTTATTTCCCTCTAATAGACCTCTATCTTCCTTACTTAAATGCATCAAAACTGTGGCTCAGTAACAAAGCTTTAAATTTCTTCAAAAAAATGTCTAATTTCTTCAACCACTCTTTTCATGTGTTTTACAGAATTTACCCTTTGATATTTAATGTTTTCTTTTTGGTATAAATAGTATAGAAAAATCGATCCATATCGTTCTTCTCTTGCTGCATTTCCACATATTGCGTGAACTGGATGTATACAAATGCCACACCAATGGACTCAAAGTAGATTGTATTCTACAAAAAAAATACAACATGCTGTAATGTCACTGACTGCTACTTCCCCTTCAGATGGAAATAACATTATAAATGTTTTAACTGGTGAAGCAGGAGTTAAAATATATTTTTTAACTGGTTCGAGTTGTCTTATTTTTGGTAAAGAATTTGATTCAATCTCTGGATGAGCCTCTAAATTAATAGCCTTTTTGGAGAGTAAATCAGATCATGGTAGATCATGAGACATTGAAGCGTTATTGTTAATTTATTTAAATATTAAGGAATTAAATATTAAGTTGAAGGATTATAATCAAATAATTCAGATATTTGTAAATATTTTGAAGGTAAGGCATACTATTTGTTCCCGAAGTTAGATCCTTATTACTCTTTTCGTGCTAAAATAATATCATGGTCCTAATACAAGTAATTAAGATGTTGAAACAAGTCTTTTTCAATAACAAAATTTTTCAAACACCTTTTTTTTCAAAAATTGACTAAATTAAAGTCCTGTTCCAAATATATATTTTTAAGGCGATCGTTTAATAATTCGATGAAAAGAATAAATCAGATAGAATGGAACAAAGTGACAACCTATATCTCAATGTTTTGTGTCATTGCCGATTAGCCATGCTCGTAACATAGTTGTAACACTTTGATTTAATCACTCAATGGATCCTTGACTAGCTGGATGACTAGGCCATATATTTAGAATTTTTGCATTACCGCCAGAGGCATGTTATTTCTTGCATGATATCGTTTGTAAGCTCTCGACAGTTGTCTCTTTGTAGTATATAAGGACAAAATACATCCACAACTAATTTTAATTGTTACATTGTATACTTCAGAAACACTTTTTTAAGTCAACGGTCGAAAAATGTGGAGTTCTGCGCCTGCATTTATATAAATTTGTAGTTTCTATCCGGGCTTGGCTATAAGTCAGTTAAATCAACTTTCCCACGATGATTGAAGTAGCTAGATAGAACTGAAAAAATAAGGAATCACTTGCTAGGAAATTTTTTAGACTGACATACCATGTATGACTTTAAAAAGAAGTAGTAGATTTATATAAGTAGATTTTGTATTTCGATTTCAAACTATACAGCATTTTTTTCTTCCGCCGTGGCCAGTCGAATGATATATTTTCCTAAATATGTGATAAAAACTTTCAGTTGTTACAATTTTTGCAAATGGATTGTGAATTCGGACATTCTCTTCCAAAATCAAAGTTTTTTTAGTATCTACTTCCATGGCATCGCATTTGTTTACGTAATAGTTCTGTTTATGCTTCCGATGCAATTTAGGTAGTGGTTGTTCAATGATTTTTACAGCTTCTCTTATCCCTTCGCGAGTCCTCAAAACTTTTTCTTTTTCATCCCGGTTGAATAAAAAACGTCCTAATAGTTTCATAATACTTCAGATGCAAAAAAAATGGGTCAGGTTTTGATTCTCACTTTTCTGTATCTGATCCCATTTTTATCTCCGTAGGTATTTAAAAAATCTCAAAATATAGAAAAAAAGTAATAAAAATGCACGCAATCTTCTTCGCGTATTGTTTGGGAGTTGGCCGGCATGCCAGAGGGAAGCGGAGAGCTATAGGGGAGTAGTAACAAGAGAAAATAGAGGTGTGTGAGTCCTCGGACCTGTTTATTTCTGTCTTTTGCTAAAAAAGTGCAAGTATTTGATCAAATCACTTATTTTCTTCACACAAAAAAATGACCCAAAGAAGTTAACATCTTATGTAAATTGATCATATATCTTAGGGATTTCATCTAGTATAATTTCATCATTTCTCTGTGACATATATACGTTCTGACATTTTTGTCTTTATCTGTACACACACACATACATACACAGACACATATATATATATATATATATATATGTGTGTGTGTGTGTGCAAAGAGAAAAATGTCAGAACGCAATTAAATTTATGAAAGCTTATAATAGTGTAATTAATTAAAATTTGAGACTGATTTACTGAAATTTTAATGAGAAAAATGCGAAAATATGGTATCATTCATTAAAGTGTGGAATATCATTAATCGAAATAGGAGATAATAAACATCTTCATAGTGAGTAATATAAGATTTTTATATATAAAGTTCTGTGACAGTTCATCCCATACTGTTAAAACCTGTCTCGTATACTTCCTGCAGATTGCACAGCTTTGTTTTAAGTAACGTCTTGTGTCATCTTACACCTACTATATTGGTAAGAGGTCTAGCGAAAATGTCAGCCATGATAAGATACCTATGCTTTGCAAATAATTCTAACTATGCCTACACTGTGTGTTTTATGGTTGTCTGGTTGGCAAATTAATTTAAACTGAGAGTTAAAAAGAAAGCCAACAAACAGCTACATAACCCCTTAAACTTGACACATTGTCACATTATAGAAGCCGTAAAGAATCACACATTTGCTTTGAAAACATACAAAACTGCAGCCAACACCATGCTAACGTCTCTGAGATAGTTGTTTTTCTACGAAAAATTGTGGAACCTGATGGTAAATCCACCCACAAATTCAGTAAGTGAAAAATTTTAGTAAAACAGTTTATATTACGATTAAAAAATAATTATTTGGTAATCACATATCTCTTCGTTTTTTCTACCTCAATTTGCCTTGCTTGATTGCTTTATCAATTTGGATTAATTAATAGATTTTTGTCAAAGAAATTAATAAATTTTATTCATAAGGAAAATAATTAATTGAAATGAAGCCCAATTTTCATGTGCAAAGATACTTCTTAAGATCAACTTAATATTCTTAAGCAAATGTCCCCTTATATCTTGGTTATGTTAAATAAAATATTTTTAAATATCCAACAGTGAAAAAACTAAAATAAAGTGAATCGGAAAGAAATTAAATAAATGTATTTTGAACCTCTTAAAACTAACATATTTTAATAAAATTCAGAGAAATCAAGCATTATCAATTTAATTTGGAAAAAAAGTATATTTCCAATAATATTTTATTTTAATGAAGAAATTCCTTCAAAACTGAAACCGTAAAGATAAGTTAATAAAAATTAATTATTGATGAAATTTGAAGTGATGTAAAAAAATGATAGCTTTTGAGTAAATTGAAGTTAGCAATTATTATAGAGAATGTAAACCTAAAGATTTAATTTTCCAGACATATAAGTAATAGCAATGGAATAAGAATAATATCTTTGTTAAATTTGACAATGATCACTAGCTAACTGAAAGATTTATATTTATAGGCATATACAATGTGCCTCTTTTCAAACCATATAATATACAGTAACATTTTTCTATTTAAATTATGAACAATAGGGATAGTGTTTTCGGTTAAATATCTTCAGGATATAAGAATAACCAATACTTTATGCATAGAAACATACTTTGTATTTCCTTCATAGATCGATTTTACTCATAAAGCATTCTATAAATACATAAATAGATTACATTTAACTCAAAGGCTTCATGGTTTGCTTTCAAAGTTTTGTTATATTTGTATGGTTCTCATTCTCGTCACGTACATATGCATCCGAAAGTAATTTCGAAATATATATTTTTCATAAATTGTATAATATACCTTAATCGGATTTCAAGAGCTTTTCGTAACAGTCAATACTCCAATCACTATCTCCGGATTTCTTTAAAGTGCTTTACATGCATGCTTTGCTGGATTTAAGTATTGATTATATTTAAAAATATCAAATTCTCTACAAATTCATGATGTTTGATATCAAGAAATCTGTTTATAACATAATTATATTTTATCGTAAAAGTATGAGTAACATACTGAGAAATATTATGCACTATTGATAAATCCTGCAATTTAATTGAAATAAGAGTATATTACATGATCCTAGAAATTCTACTTCATAGAATTAATTAACTCAAAACTTCATGAATCGCGTATACACAATGAGACCCATCTTCAATAAATATACAATGCAGATTTAAATTAAATTTTTACTATCCCCTTTACTTAAAAATGTTAAATTTTTACAAGGATTATATGGGGAAGGGAAATGTTCAGTAGATAAGCGTTTCTCAAAGTGTGGGGCGCTCCTTGAGGGGCGCTAACATATTGAAAAGTTGAAAACTAAAAATTATTCCAAAAATTATTAATTTACTGAAAGTGAGAAAACAAAATAGTTTCTGATATAATAAAATATAAAATACACATTTACACTTATATAATATACTTATAAAAATATCTGTACTGTATACAATGCATTTTATTATTAATTTAACAATATTAAGTTAAGAACAATTTAGATATTAATCAGTGACCCCATGGAGTTGTATCAACACTTATCTTGATGATTTGTACGATTTATAATTAATTCCTTAACTGTCGATTAAAAGTAACGCGGTCGCTCCCCAATGCCACGGTTTTCCACCTACAAGCGCGTATTTTGATGGGGGGGGGGAGGATAAAAGGAATAAATAAGTAAAATCCTCTGAAATAAGCAAATCATTTCCAAAGACTGTCAAGGTCCTTTTATTGCATTCGAAAGCCTTAGGAATAATTTTATGGATAGCAGTGTACAGAAAAGTTAGTACTTCGGAAAGACGCATATATACGTCCAGAAAATTAATGTTTTGGCTGAGCGAGACGTTTATATACGTCGGTGGCACATAAGAAGATAATTTCGTATTGTAGCTTTAGTGTAAAAGTATAGTATTATTGAATTCAATACAATGTTATTGTATAGAGGGTGGCACGATGAAAATGATGATTGAATATTGGGTCGCGAGTATTGAAAGTTTAAGAAGCACTGCAATAGATCAATGTACAAGGAGATTTTTGGGTTTTATTGAATTTTGCAACTTTATTTTACTTATTCGCGATAAATTTGCTACCGCTGAAAAATATGTGCAGATTTTTTTTTTTTTCAAATAAAAAGAAGTACAGTAAAATCCGGCGTATAACGCGCACTTACAACATAAAAAACAAGATGGAATTATAAGGGGGTGCATTATACGTTTGGTATAAGAACGATAGCATTCAAAATAAGGAAATAGATAAGCATAAAAACAAATTTATTTCTATATGTATTGAATTACTGTTATTTTAAAAGAAATGACTTGCCTTATGAACTAAAATAATTGTAGCTCTGGA
Organism: Trichonephila inaurata madagascariensis; assembly: GCA_019973955.1. NCBI lineage: Eukaryota > Metazoa > Arthropoda > Arachnida > Araneae > Nephilidae > Trichonephila > Trichonephila inaurata. The sequence goes on from BMAV01014834.1 coordinate 105,492, forward strand.
AGAAAGCTATTTTGTTAAAAGTCTGGGATAATACCTGCCGGAATAAATTAATTCAAAACAAAAGAGCAATGTATATCAATATTTCAAATTTCTTCATTTTTGAAGGAGTGAACGTTATACGCGGCGAATATACTTAAAAATTAAAAAAAAAATTAAGCTGTAAATTATAGATGTTCGTTATACACCGGTGCGCGTTATACGCCGAATTTTACAGTAATTAAATATTTGATTCATATAATGAATGAAATAATACTTAATTTCGGCTTTTGACATTTTTTTTCTAAAATAATTTTATAATTTTTTGGTGCTTGATGCTGCGTATTTTATGCAATAAATATTACCTTGAAAGTAACTCTTCTCTGGTATTATATCTGGGCCTTGACTGCTAGCCACACATGGCTCTTTGCATTCCTTCGTTAAATGAGAGTCGGTTCTGAAACAAATAAGTATTTATTTTCAGTTAACTTGGAATGTTCTTTTTAAATAGTCCAAATCGATATTATTAAAATGCACAGAATTTAGTTTATGTATTAAATATATGTTAACTTTTAAAAGTTTATTGAATTTCTAATTTTATATATTAATTTTTGCCTTATTCTATTGAAACAAATTAAGGCGTGCAAGAAAATGTTATGAGAAAAGGCTATCTATTTTTAATATATGTACATGATACTTACGTATTTTCATCGCTGCAATATTCTCTACCTACAGTATAATAAAAGAAAAAAATATATTTTAGTATAACATTTGTAGTAATAAAGCACTTAAAAATCAAGTAATATAAAAATTCCAAAAAACTGAGTAATATATATATAAATACTTCGTCTAATCTCCATGCCTTTTACATTAATTTTATATATGCATGTATAACATATTAACTGTGTTAATTGAATCAGAAATATCTTTAGATTGCTGTTTACGTTAAATGATTACAGCATCCTTAGTAACTGCATTAGACTTTATTTTGGGTTTTTTCATAAATAATGATTAATTTATGTAATGAATAAAAGTAGTTTTCAAAAATACTTTACGGTAAAACTGAAAACTTATAAAACTAATTACAAATGTGTTACTCGCATTATTTTCGTCTTTAATAATTGTTATCAGGTAAATAAAATGACCGATTACATTATTTTTAAGTCATTGTTAAAACTTAAATGTTCTAAATTACTACACGTCTTTCTAATATTTAAAATGAAAAACTATACTGAATATAACGCGAATTTTAAATCATAGAGTCTAAGTTTTTCACTGATAATTAAAACATACTTAAAATAAAACATTAAATATGCATTTTTATCCTTAGGTATAGATTTTTTTATTTACAATTGCATATGTTGTAAAGGAAAAAAATATTGCCTTACAGAGAAACCATTTTCATTACGTGTAGCAAATTAGAATTCACTAGCATAAAAATTCAATTCATTATAATGATGTTTTCGAATTGCATTTTCTTAATTTTTATTTAAAAGAAATTTAATTTATTTTAAATACATTATCTGTTTAAATAAATTTCAATAGGATTTAGAGTTAAAATTAAGTATATTCATTTCCCTTTTTTTTACTTTGTTGTTTTATGAGTCATTCTTTTTTATATTTTTGTTCGCATGTTTTATTAATTAAAACATTTTTCTGTATTTTCAAATAATAATAAGAAAGTTTAATATAAATGACCACTTTATGTATCCTTTATTTTTAAAGCGTTCTCAGCATTTTCTCATTTTTTTTTATGTAGAAGCTTAATTTATTACAAATGTGTAGTCCTATAAAATTTAACGTCCTTCTTATCGTGCATATTTTACGATCATAAAATAGCAGTAATACTTAATATGTTTATAATAAGTAAATATACCTTTGGAAGCTCTCCTTTTTGAGTGCAACTTTATTGTAAGTAAAATAACTGCTCCTAGTAGTAGTAATACAGATACAGTACCAATAACAACTCCTAATATGGCTATTAGGGTTCCTGAGTCATCCTCATCTGAAAAAAATAGAATAATTTAACCAAATACAGTCTTAAATATTTTGATAATATGCTTTTATCACTGATAATTATATGCAAACATGTGTATCAGAGATTTCATAAGAAATAATTTTATAATCGGCTAATTGAAATTAATTAAAAAATTACATATTAAAATTATATTGCATATACATATATATATATATATATATATATATATATATATATATATATATATAAATGTGTGTATGTAATATATATTACATACACTTCATATATAAAAATTACGCGTCACGATGATTGTCCGCGATGGACTCCGAAACCACTCAACCGATTATAATATAACTTTTCATGTGTGTCATTTCACCCAACTTAAAATATATAAAGTTTTTATTTCGATTACGTCATAATTTTTTATTGCTGAAAATCTGAAGAATCCGGGAAACGGGAAAATTCGGAAAGTGTCGCATGCGTGTGTGCCTGCAGAAGCATATTTTGAAGACCAAGGAGCACGAAAATAGAGTTCCCGGCGTATTTCAGAATGTGGAATCCGAATCTCGAATCGGTTTTCAATAATACCTTTTACTTTGCCGGATAATGCCAGTGGACCGTATTTTAGACACATCATGTCAGGGGCTTACCTGAAAAGTCTTGGAGGGCGAACACTTGATCCCTGACATATTTCAAAAAGGGCAATCCAAATCTGATATCCGATCGGGGTAAATTGCCCTAATTTTGCCGGATAATTTCCGACTACCGTGATTACGTTCACTGGTTCAAAAACTTACCCTTAAAGTCTTGGAGCTAGAAAAGTGTGTTTTTGGTGTATTTCGAAATGTTGAACGAGAGTCTGAAATTGAAATTTATAAATTTCCGTAATTTTTCCGGATAATGCCAGAATACCCTAATGCCTCCTCTTCTAGGGACTAAACTTGCAGGCTCGAGGGTGCCGAAAGTAGTGTCGGTTGCGTCTAGGGGTGGGAAACGAAAATCTGATGTCAGATTTCAGAAACTTCCGTAACTGTGCCTGATATTGCCGGAATTAGGTGGAAAGGCTTTGCATTAGAGTCCCATGTCCGGTTATTCATTCACTCTAGCGGCTAAACTTGCAAGCGCTGGAGTACTGAAAGTCAGTCTCGTGTACGTTTCGGGGCGGGGAATGAGAATCTGAAATCGGATTTTACCAGCTGATGTAAATTTTTTCTTTCCGGATAATGCCGGTCGATCATAATATACGTGGACAGCGGCACCAGCCTAACTTGCAGATATAGCGAAGCAAAAAGCGAGTCTCCTGTCGTCTTTCGGTGCTGCCGATCCTAATATTCAATCCAATTCGAGAAATTCCCGTAACTATGCCAAAAAATGCCAGACGACCGTATTTTACGCGAACCGTGGCAGGGCTTACCTTAAATTTATTGGGGTCGTGAAAAGTGATTAAGGTATCCGACTACGTTGAAAACGTCATTTTTGGTCAAAAATCACATTTTCTTTTTATTGCATCATTTGAAAATTCAAACAATTATCTTTCTAAATCTGTTTTTGTTTTGTCTGTGCGATAATTAGTAAAAAGTTACAGGTGTTTAAAATATTATTACCGCTATCAAAAGAAACCGGAAGCAGTGAAATCGAAACCAGAAGTTGATTTATAAACATTCTTTTTACCGCTAGTTTTTTCAGTTTCATCACATTATAAATTTAAAAACAATATCTAAGAATTTTTAAAGCTATTTTATTGATTGGCAAATATTTCATTTTTTTATTTTGTGTGTGTGACTTATGCGATTGGCAACATCTGTTTCTTATGACCTCACTTGTTTTTATTTTGTTTTAGGTCTTAGAATTCTATTCTTGCATTTCTTCTTAAAAACTTAACTTTTTCGCTTTAATTGAAAATTTTTTTTATTGTTCTGTGATGTTCCGCTTTTGTTTTACCTGATTATAATGGGTAACAAACGAGTTAAGTCAGTTTCCCGAAGAAGAAAATTTGCTGTAACAGATTTACTAACACAAGGCAAAGTGAAAATTTTCAGACTTGTAGCGAACTGAAACTGAATTACTTGAAAGACTCTTCTCAGAACAACGAATGTTTAAATGGAACATTAAAAGGAAACAGAATATTTGACTTAAATATTTTGGCAAATGTATTTTCCAGTTTGTGCTGCCCAGAATGTTTCGAAAATAATATGTACATGTATGAAGATTCTGTGTTTGGATTGGCTTCCAATGTAGCAGTAAAATGCTCCAAATGTTATTTCATACTCCCTTTTTTATCTACTGAGAAGTTAAACAAGCAAAGTGCCATAAATTTGCAATTTGCTTGTGGAATGCGAGTAATTGGAAGAGGATATTCGTCTGCTAAAAAGCTGTGTGCTACGTTGAATATGCCTTGTGTGACAAAAGGGGCATACAGACTATGTGAGAAAAAGCTCTTGGCTGCAGTTACATCAACAGGTAAAGATGCCATGAATGACGCTGCTTTAGAAGTGAGAAACTTCAAAAAATGTTCCAACACGGCAGTTGCAGAACTTGGAGTATCTGTTGATGGTACTCGGCAAAGACGTGGTCATTCATCCCTGAATGGTTGTGTTGCAGCATTATCCATTGACACTGGGAAACTTTTAGATTTGGAAATCATGTCAAAATTTTGCAGAATTTGCAATACATTGAAGAACTCTAAGAGTCCAGTTCTACATACATGTTCTTGCAATCATCTTGGATCTGCTTCAAGCATGGAATCCGTCGGTGGGTACAGAATCTTCGAGCGTTCTTGTACCACGAGAAATCTGAAATACGTTCATTTTTATGGTGATGAAGACTCCCAAGGATACCTTGCAGTGAAAGATATGTACGGTATCAACAGTGTCACCAAATGTGAGTGTTTAGGACACATCCAAAAAAGAGTAGGTAGCCGGCTAAGAAAGCTTAAAAAACGCAGAAAAGCCTCGGTGGGAAAAGAAAACTCACTGATGTTATGATCGATAAAATCCAAAACTATGACATTGCCATTAGAAGTAATACTCATAACATCGATGCAATGCAAAGTGCTACCATAGCGGCATTTTTTCACTGTTGCTCAAGCCGTGAAAAACCCATGTATGGACAGTGTCCAATCGGAGCTGATAGTTGGTGTGCATACCAGCGCTCAAAAGCAACCGGCAAACGATCTTTAGAAAAAAGTGCAGGTCTTTCTGCAAAAATTTTAAATGTAGTTAAATCCGAGTACATAAAATTGTGTGATAAACAATTGTTACAGAAGTGTCTCTACGGTAAAGCCCAAAATGTAAATGAGTCGTTCAATGGCTGTTTGTGGCAAATTGTTCCAAAGGAAACTTTTATTGAGTTGAAAACATTCTATTTGTGTGCTTATATTGCCGTTATTATTTTTAATAAAGGTTTCAATGGTTTGTTGGAGGTATTGAAAGCCCTTGGCATAAATGCAGGTTACTATACCTTGCGTAACTACAAATATTTTGACATCATTCGAGTCAATGACTCAAAACGACATTCTTTACCTCGTTCGAAATCAGCCAGAAAAAAAATAGGGCTCAAAGAGAGAAAAAATTTAATAAAATATCAAAGTCTGAAGGTGCGTTATATAAATCAGGAGAGTTTTAAGTATGTACTAGTAATAGTTTATTTTAAAATTGCATTTCTAAAGTTCAAATTCATTTTTCTCAAAACTATGTTTTTGTAAATTTCTTGGTATTTCAAATGTGATATCTAAATAACCAGTAGAGATACTTGCATGAAATTTAACACAAATGTTATTAATAGTATTGCCTAGAGGCTGGATTAAAAGCTAAGAAATTGGACAATTTGTAGTGATTTTATGGTTGATTTCCTTATAAAAGTATCGAAAATATAAATGAAATTTATAGCTCGTAGCTTCGATTAGATCTAACTTTTGATTCAAAAGAAATATTTAAAACTTTTAGTCCAGCCTCTAAACATATGTTTAAAAAATGTGCTGCAGCAATTTATTTTGTAAAATATAAATTATTTTTAAAAATAGAGCATTTGAAATAAATTCAAAATTTAACTAAAATTTCTTTAAAAAATAAAATTTTTGTAAATTGTTATGTATGTATATTATTTTTAACTGTATTTTTTATTATAGTGCATAAAAATGAAATTAAAAATGCAAAAATTTTAGGGATTTTTAGAAAATTTAAAAAATAAGTCTCCGAACGTAGTCGGATACCTTAACTGGTGTTTTTCTAGGTGGGGCACACCAATTTCAAATTGGACTTTAGAGACTCCAGTAACTTTTCCAGATAATGCCGAATGACCGTAGTACACCCTTTCAGGGACTGAACTTACAGTAGTTAGTGCGCCGAAAGTGAGCACCAGTGAGTGCATATTGGGCTGAGGAACGAGAATATGGATTCGGATTTCAGAAACTCCCGTAACTTAGCCAGACTGAGGTCGAATGACTTTGCATTTGAGTCCCACATCCAGATCTTCATTCTCTACAGCAAATAAACTTGCAAGTGCAGCATTGAGAAAATACGATTGTAATAGGAAATTGCATTTTCAGGCATTGTTGTCAGTTTGTTTGATGATGGACAAACTGTACATTCCGCATTGGAGCTTCCATTAGACATTCATAAGAAACCAGTCGCTATGTATACCATTGAACAAAAAGTGGATTGACTATGATATTGCAAAATGAGCTCAATCATAATCAGATGAGTGTACCATTGCCAATAAATATTCATTCGTGGCATTTCATAGAATTTTGCAAGATTTAAGCATGTGAGGTTCTCCCATTCACACCTAGATATGAGGGAGGAAGGGAAGTAAGACTAGCCGTATCCAAAAATGCTTTATTTATTTGCCACAAAAACGACAACACAAGTTCAAATAATCTTAAATAAGGGATGCGCTCATTTGAAGCAATATATAGATAAATAACGAGGTTTGTGAAGTATGAGAAGACTTAAAATACCAATGCACTTACTTCAGGATCAAATCTATTTTCCTAGCTATCTAAGCTGATTTTTTTCTAGTGGCCAGTCGTCATTTTAATTATTACAAGTATCAAATATCTAATTTACACTTTAAATTTGATTAATAACTAATCGCTAGCAATATATCCTATCTCTCTCTAACTTTAAAGCCTTGACTATACATAGCAGATCTAATTTAAATAATGCTGTTTAATTCTTCAAAGGGTTCGTTGTGAATAAAATAGTTTTAAAAGACCAAATGTTTCCCAAGAGGACTTGTTAAAATGAAGGACGCGGAAAGAGCCGTCTCAAGTAGCAACGACAAAATATTCGATGGTGCTGTCCTTCTACTGTCTGGTGATTTCCAACAGACATTGCTAGCCATTTATCGCACTTCTTTTGCTCAAGAGATTAACGCGTTTAAAACAATCTTTTCATATAGCGAGATGTCAAAATACATCGATTGACCAAAAACACGCGAGTACAATTGCAAGATGATCAATCGAGAAGAAAATATTTTCTAACCAATTGTTGAATATTGTAAACGCTGAAGTAGGACTACATCCCAATACATAACGTATACAATAGCCTCACAATTTCTATACTGTTGTTCAGAGAAAAAAGGAACTGATTGAAAGTGTCTTCCTGGATATACTGTATAATTATCTAGATAACGATCGGCGTTGCAGTCATATACCTTAATCAGAAAAAATGTTGATATTGATGAAATAAACTTCGAAATTTAGAGTTGTTGACAGGTAATCCAATGCCTTTTAAATTAATCTAAACTATTGTGGAGGAGAACAAAACCGTGATCTTTCTGAGTTTTTGAATTAGCAGGATTTATCAGGAATGCCACCACACAATCTTCGGTTGAAGATTGGTTCACTGGTTTTTCAGCTGTGTAACTTTAATTCACCTAGATTATGCAAAGGTACACGTTGGTCTCATCAGAATAATTACCTAAAAACTTCTTCAAGCAATCATTTGGACTGTAAAGTGTAAAGAAGAAAATGGTCTATTGCCAAATATTCCACTGATATCGTGAGAAACTTCATACCATTTAAAGGCTTAAATTTCCACTTCATTTGGTTTTCTAGGTCACCATAAATAAATCTCAAAGCAAAACATGTCCATTTGATTCTTTGCCTTAGAATATCCATGTTTCTCGAATGTGTAGCTACTGTGTTGCATGCTCCGGTGTGAAGAAACCGGCGAGTTAGCGAAAGACGGGTTACCGAAAAATACTGTGCACTGTGATTAGCGATTAGTTATATTAAACCTTTTTATTCTTATAATTTAAAATGTTAAAAATATTATTAGAAATTGATTAAAATCAACATTAGTCACCTCATTTATAAAATTAAATCTTCATCTGTTGTTACTTAACAACTTTGCAAGGAGTTCATGAATTACACTATACTCAAATATGAGATAAATGAAATGTAAACTAAAAAACATTATGCTGTTATATATATATATATATATATATATATATATACATTAGAACCTTTTTTTGCTGTCTTTTTTTATGCAATTTTATTATTGTGCGATATTTTTTATGCGGTGTATGAATTTCAATCACTTTGGCGACACTGTAATGATTTATATCTATTGAATAGTGGCGTAACGGAGAAAATTAGAGGCCCCTCCCCCTTGGAAATCCGGGTTTGCCTTTAATATTTTATAAATTGGGTTAAATACGTATTTAGCGTAAGTCAGGCTTTAGGCCCCTAGAGTCTTGCCCCCCCCCATGATGCGGGGGTTTACGTTACGCCACTGAAATGTAGACACTTCAAGACGCTCTGTTCATTTGTTACAATCAGTCTGCATTCAGTTGCTTCCCCTCAACGCTCCAGAAGCCCACGCTTGATTGAATACGAAACGTTCAATGACAGTGGCATTATGAATAATTTGATAGATTATGAAGACGGACAAGAAGAACCGGTTTCTTTCAGAGTGGATAAAAATATGCTGGGATCCAGCTTTCCACGAAATTGAAAAGCATTTTCTTCAAATATATACCAATTAAGAAAGGAGTATAAAATTTCAAAAAGGGCTTCAATCATGTATATCTAGTTATCTTGACATTTACAAGCAACTGACCACCCGACCATCGTCACAAAAACTTATCTCTTACTTTATGTTGCCAAAAGATAAATCAATTGAAATTGTCCCTTCAAGTGACGAAAGCGATTTTGAACTTATTCGTTACAGGGCTTTGAAATACGATGAGTAGCAATGAATTATGTATGTGCATTTTGAAAAATTGTTCGTGTATACAATGAGACACTATATGTTTTTGAAATGTGTTTCCATGTGTAATATTTAATTATTTATTTGATTTAGGAAGTATCCTTACATAAATTTCGTAAATAATTGGCATATTTTATGAATGCGAATTTTTTATGCGGTCCCTATCCACCGCATAAAAAAAAGTTTTTTGTAGTATTTACACGAATTAGTTTGTTATATGTAAGAATTTATGAAATTTTGAATATTATTTTTTGTGCAGTCCCTATCCACCGCACAAAAAAAGGTTCAACTGCATATATATATGCTTAATTTTAACTCCAAAATTTTAAACGAAAATTAATTTGACTGCGTTGAATGGCTTAGAATAACAGAAAATCAACGTATTAAAACAAATCCACAGCAACGCGAGGCTGGGTCAGCTAGAAGATATATATATATATATATATAATTTTAATTAAAAACAACAACTTTAACCTACTGATTCAAGGCAATGAGTTAAGATTATTTTTTCAACATACCACTAATGTTAAAATAATCCGTTTTACTTAGTTTTAAATAAACAAATATTTTTTACAATGGTGCTATTTACTAATATAATACACATAAAGATAATAAATATAAAAAGAATACAGAATAAAAAATACAAGTAATATATTGTACATAATGAAACAAAAATATCAAAATAAATTATTAAATAGTTCTGTAATTATTAATTCTAAATGTAATAATGTGAATAATATTAGAATATAATTTTTGACAATATGTAGCTTTGCAAAATATTTTTGAAAATATATTTGTAAGGTAATCATAAGTAAATATCATATGATAATCAAAACTATAAGTTAAAATAACAATTTTTTTATATTAATTATATCTTAATTTGTCTTTAAGTTAAAATAAAGCAGAGAATTACTTAAAATTCACAGAAAAAATAGATATTCTTTCTTGTTATTTTACTTATTTAAGATGTAATAGAATTAAACAAACAAAAACATCTTATTAGCCAAAAATAATTCTTTCTTAACTTTTCATTAGAAATTCCATTACTTCCAGAAAAGGCATTACATAAATTGTTTCTAATATATTCAAATATCCACTTTTTTAATTTTAGAAGCTATTAACTTTTTATGGGATGTCTTACAAGCTTTAGATGTTCAATAGAAATAAAAAGAATAATTTTTTATATTGATGTTTCATAAATAAAATAAATTATATTTTATTTTTCAGTGTGGACAATTTCTCTTCATCTGATTTTATTTTCTTAGATCCTAATAATTCTCCTTTTTTTTTCAGTTGAAAATTTTTACACCATAACATTTACATCATGAATGTTAATCTACATTCAACTTTTATCTTATTTATATTCTTAAGAATAGGAGTCAACTATAAGCCATATATATAGTATTTTTAAATTTTAAAAAGAAACTTACTATTGTGGAATTGAAAAATAAAAAGAAGAAGAAAGAAGCAACGTTGGAGAGGTCTTCAAAGATTAATTTATCGTGAGATGTAAACTTGATGCAATGATGTAATTAACTTGATGCTTGTATCAGTCACTTAAGTCTCTCAAGCTCCCACAATCTAGCAAGAATTCTTATTAATAAATGCTAGATTGTTAAATATGCAAAATTGTTGCTGAAGTAAAACAGAGGTTCCTAATTGCAAATGATTTATGTCAGGAATGACATAAATCATAAGATTATTAAGATTCTATCACTGAAGCAAGTTCCCTTTTCTATATAAACTAGAAAATGTTCACTGACTGAATAATTCATAAGATTTAAAATGCATAATATTCTTCGCTTTTCAATATTTTAATGAGAGTTCCTTTGCAATTTAAATGGTAACACATCAATGAATTCATATTATTTCAAATTTTCATATTATTTCTCTCTGTGAAACATGTATACTGAAATATTTCTGCAGTTGGAGTAAATTTCAGGATATCTGAGAAAATTCAATAGAATATGCAAAGATTTTTCTAAAGAAAATAGTTTTAACGAGAAAAAAAAAGTAATACATATTTTTTTCACCAAAGCTGTTTTAGCTATTTACTTTTAAATGTATTATTTTATTCACTCAAGGAAAGTTAATAACCAAAACAAAAATATCTCAAGATTTTATTTCGGCGTTAATGCAGATGATGTTTTAAGTAGCTGGTAAGAAACGCATATTAACTCTAAAATAATTTTTTAATTCTTTTGTTGATCACTTAATGAATAAACAGAAGGAAAGTGAAGGATATGTTATATAAATTTCTATCAAAAGCACAAGAGTGTGAAGACCATTTTAAGAAAAATTGTGTGAAACTGTATTTCATAATGAAGAGTGATAAAAATTGGAACGAAAATAGATGGAAACTAGAACTTTTAGCGAAACTCAGATTTACTTGTTGAATAAGGAATTTAAAACCCAAAGAACACTGGGCAACAAAAAAGAAACATTTTTTTTTGTCTCAGAAAGGAAAAATATGTGATTATGATAGCATTTCTTCTCCAGAATTCAAATATGATATCGATTTTTCTTCATCATGCAAGGTTTTCGAGAGACAGGCATTTATAATTTGAAACACTTTACTATTTTCTACATTCTCAAGTACACAATATTCGAACATTCGGACTCAGAAATTAAGAAATCACGATTTTCTTTTATATTTCGCCTGTGAAGTATCCCTCTTGATGGTCCAACAATAATCGGCCAGCATATTAGCATTCCATTTGCCTTGATATCTCTTTTCTATCACTGAAATTTCCGATGAAAGCGTTTCCCGTGCTCATCGCTCACAGCATCGAGATTTTCAAGGAAGAAATCTAAGTGCGATTGCAGGAAGTGTATTTTTAAAGACATATTACAACCCAAATTTTTATAAGATGTTATAAGATCATGAATAATATCACGGTAATTTTCCGCCTTTAGATTTCCCAAAAAACTGCGAGTTACATTTTTGAATGTTTGCCAAGCTGCTTTCTCCAGTGGATTTAATAGTTCCTCAAACTTCCCATCATGCATTAGTGATAGTATTTGTGGACCCACAAATATCCCTTCTTTAATTTTTGCTTCACTAATTTTCGGAAACTTTTGTTTTAAGTATATGAAACCAGGAGTATTGTCCATGGCTTTCACAAAATTCTTCATTAATCCTAGTTTGATATGTAAAGGAGGTAGATACACGTTTTTAGGATTACACAATGCGTCATGCTTCACATTTTTCTGTCCATGAATGAATGATTCATGTTTAGACCATTCTTTTCTGATGTAATTGTTTTTTCTTTCTCTAGTATCCCAAAGACACAAAAACAACAGTACTTTGTGTAACCAAGCTGCAGATCAAGAATAAGTACAATTACCTTCAAAAATCTACACAAATATTCCATTCATACACTACATATTGAAGCTTTGCCAATATAAATTGAAAGTTTTCATATGTTTCTTTTATATTAGCTGAGTGAGCCACAGGTATTGATGGGAATTTATTTCCATTATGCAGAAGCACTGCTTTTAAACTTGCTTTGGAGGAAACAATGAACAAGCGCCATTCTATAGGGTTATGTTCAAAACCAAATGTCTCCATAAGAGAAAAAAAAAATGTCATTACAAAATACTAAGCCATTTTCTTCAGAAAAAATAGTCTTTACATTGAGAATGACGACTACGATAAGTACATATCTTTGTATTCTTTTGAAGAAGATTCCATCCTTTATAGAAGGGAACCAAAAATTTTAGAATGTTTTTTGAATAACTTTAAATCTCGTATGAGATCGTTAACATCTTCTTGAGTCAATAAACTAGGCTCAGATGAACAGCTTGGTTCAAACGTTGTATCACCATAAACTGTTTCTTCTTCCTTACTTCTGTTGGAATTTGAGCTCTCTTCATCTAATGTCACATGTTCTGGAGTCTTTGGTATGAGCAATTCTTCACTGTGTGGAATTGGTCTCATTGCAGATTGCAAGTCAGGGTACACCACTGTATGTTTTGATTTTGACGTAATCCCTTTAATGTTTGTTGAGCAGTAATAACAGTCAGAGGAGTGATCTTTGGGTTCCCTCCAAATCATAGGGAAAGCAAATGGCATGTGGCGTATGCCATTCTTCCATGCAGTGAGAAGCCTACTACACGATAAACAACAGATATGTGGGGGCCCAGGTCCTTGTTTGGTCCCCCACTTTACACCCAAAATAAAGTTCATAACACTTTATTACTAATGGAATAAGGTTTCGTATTTGGGATTTGAGCGTCACTTCACCACATATATAACAAAAGTTGTTATGATGATTTAAACAAGCTCTATGCATTTTGTAACTAATAACAAATTAAAAGAAATAAGTTTGTAAATACGTAAAATACAACAATCTAGACACAAAACACTCACGGTTTACTGATTCACTACTATCTCACAAATGACATCGTTCTAATGAATGCATGCTAGTTTAGACCATGTCTGTGTCTGGTGCCAAAGTGTCTGTATATGTCTGAACTTGCACAACAGTAGCAATGATACCATTTGAGTTAGCTCATGTGGTACCATCACATTTAGAATGCTCTAGGAGTTTTTATTTTACAATGGACAAATCGTCATTTATTAAAAAAAATATTTAAATACAATTATTGAAATTAAAATTTAAAAAAAAAAAAAATGTGGTTGATAGAGAAATTCCGAATACATATTTGAAAACATGATAAAAAACTGCATTAAGTACAACTATTGGTACTCATGAGACAAAAATCATGTTGACCAGTGTAATCCATGCTAAAATACCCAAATAAGCATATAAAAAAAGTATGTGTGCTTATGACATCACAATAGAAGTGATAACTTCAAATTTTGTAATATTATTTCAATGATTAGTTACGTGAATAAAAAAAACAAGGGGAAGATTATTTAATCATATATCTGTACTAATAAAGCAATATTTTTTGCTAAATATACATAATTGTGAATAAATTGTATTCTAAGAAGGAAACAATAGGTTTATGGTAGCTTAAATAGGTTATAAATACTTTAGATTCAAAATTATTTAAATATGTAAAAAAAACTCCGTCAAGCATTGTTCCATACTTTGTCGTGCTTTCATTTGGATCATTTGACATAATGAAATTGAATATTGATTTTAAAAAATCTACTAAAGGCTTTGATTTGTCTTTTGAAAAATCTACATTAAATTACCCTTTTTAAATAATAGGCAATTTTTTTCAAGAAGAGTTGATCCGGCTTCACACGCAGTGTAGGCAACTAAATCTTTGTGAATGAGTTCGATATAATTTTCTCTAAGCTTTGATTGGGGGAAATATAAATAGTAACCTTTAGAATTATTTGTTCATTTTCTGCTCTACATTTCGCTGCACACATTTCTCCGATACATGACTAACTAAACCCGAGTGATTCAGTAGAAAGAATCCCGTCATTCATTTTCCTTAAAAGAGGTGTGGGGGAGCCCCATTTAATGGAATCAAGGAACTTCACTTTCATGGAATATTGGTGGGGGGAGGGGGGACATGCAACCCCGTTTCATGTTTTAGGAGTGGCGGGAGAAGGGGGGATAACATTTTGCAACTCTATACTTCCCTTGACAAGAATAGTGGGCCCCCCCCCCAAAAAAAAAATATTGCCAATGTTTTCAAAAACGTTTTTATATCGAACTTGTTCCTTCATTTTTCGATTATCCATCGCCATTAAAATTTCTTCATTGCTCTATTTTGAATAATTATTCAAGCATATATTGCCAAATGTAATGAATATTTTTTTTTAAAATGAAAATGCACGTGTGTTATAGTTTACAGGAGATGAATTAAGCGAATGCAAAATATTTCACATTTCATGTAATTCCCGATATACTTCTGTTATGCTTGTAAAGCAAGATAATTGGCAATCAACCTAAAGATATTTTAACTCGAATTTTTTCGATATACACATTAAAAATAAAATATTGAGTTGAAATGATTTTCATAACAATATTTGGGAACATTTTTAATCCTCCTCTATCCAGAAGTCTCAAATATTTTGCCCCTTCGAAATTTCCTGAATCGAAATTGATTTTTTTATCCACAACAAATCTATATTTGTAATCGTAACATTCGAATTTTATATTATAAACGCACACAGTAACCCGCTATGTACTTTAAATTTGATACTGTTCTATTGAAATATCTAATTTATTTTTAAATTTCCTAGGGATTGTCCCTTTTGAAGTTCGCACTAACTGTTCATATTTTGGGAAACAAAAAACCGAAACGTATGGTTGCCAAGTTTATTAGATGACCAGTTGAGCACACAACAATAACGATGTATTAGTATGAAATGTGTGTGCAGCTTTAGGTTAATTAATTAATAACATTTTTAAGTTAATTAATATTTGACAGAAAAAACAAAACACTAACTTCCCATTTAAACACTTATTTCTCACATAAAACAAAATATCATTTAAACATAATTAGGGATGTCAGCATAAATGCAGCAATTTATTATATCGTGCCCTAAAAACAAAAAAGAAAAAAATTCACACAATAATAACACAAGAATAAAGTTATACAAAAATATAAATATCGTATCATTCTTTATAGTTATTCCTACTGATATATCTTGAATAATAAATACACTTGGAAAGATGAACTTATTAAATCCTCTTACAAAAATGAAGACCGAGCCACACACGTGATTTCTTTTTAGGGGAAAAACTTGTTCGGAAAACTTGTCGGAACAAGTTTTCCGAATACAGGGGAAGAAAGCCAAATGAGTGTTACATTCCCAAACGTGACGTTCATTCAAGTTCACTCTCCGGCAAATCGCGCCAATAGAAGTCTTCACTTCAATAAAGCTGTTTCGGGTATTTATATCTTTATATGTGTGTTCGTATCTTATAGAAATGCAGATTTGATAGGATATACTCATGTGTGTGACCGAGAATTTTCCAAAAGCAGGGAGGAAAATTTGGATATGGTGTTATCATATGCTATAGGTCTAAAATAGAGCAATATGAAATGTACAAGATATGAGCTATGGTTACATTCGCCTTCGAAATAGGATTTAAAAACCTTCATGTCTCATATTTTTTCTCTTTGCTCAAATACATGGTATGCAAATTATAGCCGATATGGATTTGAATATTGAGCCGAAAGCAGTAGGTTTGGAGTATACAGATTTCTTGCTTAAAATATCTTTTACTTTTGAGAATGTAATGTAAAACATAGCAGCCATCCAGAATTACTCAGTCAACTGGCACTTGAAGTAATAAATGACATACCCGATCAAGCCTTGATTATTTACACAGATGGTAGTGGTTCGGATAAGGGAAGAACAGGGAGTGGTATTTTTAGTAACACTCCTGGGAATGATGTTAAAATCAGCATCAGAAATTCGGACCACTGTTCCGTCTTTAGATCGGTACTCATTGCTATTAGTGGTGCTCTCGATCATGCTCTCAACTCTTATAAAGACATTATATGGATCCTGAAACACAGTAGAAGCTCTGTCCAATATTGGAAAAATTGGACAAAAATTATGGACAGTACTGGTCTAGATAGTTTATCCAGATTAGTTATGCTCGCGCGGTCAGAGGAAACAAGTATGTCTCCAGTGGATTCAAACACATGTGGGTGTGCCTGGGAACGAAGCTGCTGATGTGCTTGCTGGTAGAGGTTGTGATCTCTCTAAGCCCAGTTCCACTGTTTTAACCCATTCGGAAATTCTTCCTTCCAAAGAAATAAAATGAATTTGACTTGACGAAACCCTCCTGCTCACCACTGGTACGCAGCTAAGAGTCCTGGCCTATGTATACAGTGCAGGAGTTCCATGGCTCATCAGACGGTTTTGGTGCGCTTTAGAAGCGGTCACCTGCGTAATATGACATTTGTGCAAGGAGTAAAGTCTTTCTTTACCTGTCCCTGCTCTCTCCCTGCTTCTCCTGCTCATCTTCTGGACTGCTGGGGCATTTCCCTGCGACAGTTGTATGAGCAGCAAGACCTGGTGTGTGACACTATTACACGGAAAGGTCAAATGGACTTGGTGTAGGCTTTCCTGCTCCAAGGGGATTGGAAACAACAACAACACACAACAACACTTTTGAAAATGCAAAATGAACTTTCTCTTTAGCTGCACTAATGGAAAATGAAAGCTCCACACCAAGAAAAAAATTAGTTTAGTAAAATAAAATTCGTCAAATATTTTCTCCAGATAACATTTTATAACTTTAACTTTTTAAATATGCACGATAACCAACTTTACTTTTTAAATATGCACGATATAAGCTATTTTAATTGTTACCTGGTCGCTTATTAATAATTGTTGTAATTACCACAATATTAAATGAACGTACACAAACGTGTATGTTTTATGTGTGCATGGACCCTACGTCATTTTGTAGGATATAGGTCCATGCTTGTTGCACATTCCCCCAAATCAGTAACTATCAAAGTTGATTGTTAGAAAAGGGGATTAGTGCTGCAGATGAAATATGATGCACCACAGCCATGGGGCCAATTGTCAGTAGTGGCCCATTTTCCCACTTAGAAGAAACCATAGGCAGTCGGACTCCAATGTTTTTGAGACAGAACTTTCTCGTGAACATTACTACTAATAACTGAGCACATGAGAGACATCCCTGCGAAATATTTTTACAATATCACGAAACCAAAAACTATCTTCTCGTAGTATGCTGTATATCTATATTGCACAGCCTCGTTCTAACTCGGTAAATTGGGGGTTTAGCTATAATCACTGAAGATATGACTGACTCAAGTTTGGCAGCATTGCATAATCAGGAACATTAATAACATTTATGAAGTTTGCATTGCGCACTTAAGATATCCGACTATGTTCGGAACCGTGATTTTAAAAAAGCGCCTAAATGGATAATTTTCATGATATTTAGTATCACTTAGATTAGAATACATGTATAAAATTGTTTTAAGGACATTTTGACAAAAAAAATATTTAAATGCAATATTTCGGCAAAAAATTAACTTAGAATAAACTTTTTTCTAAATGTTTTTCTTTTGTGAAAAAGGCGTCTATTTTAATAATGTTTTGCTTGTATATAGCTCAGATCTCTGTACAGAGGCTCAACTATGATTTTTGAAAAATTCACATTATTTTCAAATTTATGTCCAGTTGAAATAATTATCTGCGCTTCTTTCTTCTGGTTTTTTCTCTGTTGTCGTTAAACAATGATAAACTCATTTCTTAGTCATATATTTCAAAAATTCTAGTTGAGCCTCTCTACAGAGGTCTGATCTATATATATAGGTGACATATTATTATAATAGAAGCATTTTTCCCAAAAGGAGAATATTTTGAAAATGGGTCATTCTATGTTGCTTTTTTGTCAAAATATTGTACTTAAAAAATTTTTTATTGTAATACTTTTCTGAAAACAATTTTATATACATTTTCTAATCTAAGTGACACTAAATATCATAAATATTATACATTTACTCGCTTTTGCAAAATCAAATCACGGTTCCGAAAGTAGTCGGATACCTTAAAGCAAAGTTAATTTGTATGCCCATTGCTTACAATATTTTAAATGCTTAAAAATATCTTCTAATTTTCATTTACTTGGTATAATTTTTTCTTTCTGTTAGAACTGGTTTTCCAATCAGCATGATTTCATTGCGACAACTGACAATTATCGGATTTGAACAGTTTATTTCATTTAAATAAGCAACCATCCCAGTTTCAGCATTTTATTGTTTTTTAATGAAATAAAATGCAATAACCGTTTTATTATGTTGGTTTAATTTTAGTGGTCGTATTTTCT
>BMAV01014834.1:129414-145463 GCA_019973955.1 Trichonephila inaurata madagascariensis
ATAAACCCAGAAAAGAGAATTTATTTTTATGAAAATATATTCCTCATTGCAGATGCATTCAAAGTTAAGGGAAAAAATATCTTGAGAGTAGTGAAGAATCAACTCCATGAGCAAACAGTCTTTACAAATATTGAAAGTATGCTGGTTTTCTCTAATTTTGGTATTTTTTTTTCCTTTGATGAAACCAGAAAACAAATAAGTAGTAACAAACTCAGAAAATATGATAATAGCGCGTATGAAATATCCATTTAAAAAGCACATGCTAAGATTTCAAATTCAAATTTGATTTTTACATCATTAAACAGGTGTCTAACTTGATGAACTTCGGCACAAACTCTATTTGAATATAAAATTTTCAGTTTGCTTATCTGGTACATTTTAAAGAAGATATTTTAAAGTGTAATAAAAGTGATAAAAAATATTTATGCATAAATGAAACAATTGATCAATGGTAAGTACAATGTCTTTTCTCATATCTTATATTTAAATTTGCCTTATAATTTTAAGTATTATTCCTGGGAGATTTTAATGATTGTTATCAGAGCTCAATTGAGTAACAAAAATGGCTAGTCTTATCGAGTTTTACTTATCAACATATTATTTCAATTTTAATTTTTCGATAGTAAAAAACTCATTGGTAAAGTTATCAAAATTGCGGAATAATAAAATTAAGAATACACATATATATATAAATTTTTAAAAAATACTATTACAAGTGAAAAAAAGTACTAATGTAATCTTTTGTCATAAATTTGTATTTTGTTATTGTAATAATACTATTTACCCAATTTTATATGTAGATTCTAAATTTTGTAATTCTACAGTTCTAATAAACTTATCAAACATTTTTTTCTCATCGAAATCAGCAATCTATTATTATATTAATGAAAAAAAAGCTAACAAGACGAACAAAACTATTCAATTATATACTTTTGCAAATGTACGGTTTAGAGTGAATGCCTTAAATGAAGAAGTATAATATGAAAAAAAAAGAACTATTATACGATTCATCTATATTTTATTTAACATTTGTATATATATATATTTAAATATTTATATATCAACTAAAAAATTGAAGTTATATGAATTTTGTAACACTAAATCTCATTTCAAAATATCAATGGCGAATATAGAAAGCAAATTACCAACGTTTTCAAACAAAATTAAAATTTAATAAAATTAAAATTTATAAAATATCCAAGTGCAAAAGGGACTCGGACTTAGGACTTAGGAATCAAGAATGGGTATCATATATATATATATGTGATACCATTTCTTGATTATTAAATGTTATGTTCATGTTGTGGCATACTTGAAGAGACTAGAAACTTTTTAATTTCCATGTGTTGATGCGGAAGGACATCCATTTAAAACAACAAACATAAAAATGGATAGCACAACAAAGACAAACACAGCCAGCAGCAATTTACAACGTGATGAAGACCAAACAGAGCTTTCCAGTACCTCGGAGTTTTTTTTTATGAAGCAGAAACAGGAAGTCCTTGAATCTGCGTGATTTCCGTGGAGCCTATGATTAGTGGAAAAATATCGTTCGATAGAAACTTGCGTAGTTTTACTATAATAGTACAGATCTGTTAATTTTCAAGCATTTCTTACTGCAACTGACACTTGAAAACTTCTCTGATTGGGAGAAAAGTACTGTAACCCGGAAACGCATCGGATACAATATCTCTTTGTGTTGTTCAATAGTTAGATTTTTCAAAATAAGCACTTCCAGAACTTTTAAAGGTGTGGTTTGCTCCTCAATATACACTTTGATTTATGGAATTAATTGTAAATTATCTGTAAGTATTAGGTTATAAATGAGTGTATCCTCTCCATGTCTGGGTTTCTTTAAATCATATGCTACGTTGAACCCCATGTGTTTAAGGTATTAGTGTTGTGCTTTTTTTGATAAAATTTGTAAGGCTAAATATCCTTTTGGATGCCGCAGTGCAGTTGAATGTACCTAAGCTAAACAACAAACTGATAGGTCAATATACAAGACTATACCCTTCTGAGACATTAAAAAAGAATTACTCAATCAAAAAGCAGATTTTTTCAATTTAACCGTAAAAGAGAGAAGATCTTAACCCAGTGGTGAAAAAATGGACAGACTTACATTACTATTTATATTTTGAAGAGGGAAGAGATAAAATTTTTTTCAGAGTATTTTGCCAATTCTCTATTAAACATCTCAGATACAAAGTGTGTAGCCCAAGAAACTCAATTTAAGAAGAATTGAGAAGTTTTCAATAGCAGACTAATGTTTTATTGATACCTCATTTTCTCTAATTTAATTAAAACTGACATACATGTAATTTCCATATAGCCATATCGTAAGAGGATTGAAGTGAGGATTCTGTGATTTTCAGTATTTCTATCTCTGATGTCATTTTTCAAATAGCAGAGTGACATAATGAAAAGTCTACCATTAACTTACACCACCAAAACTGGGTGAGAAGGTAGGTTTTTCTTTCTTTGAAATTATCACAGGTCTGGGATGCTGTACTATTTCACAGTAATTTAACAAAGATTTAATAATTGAGAAGAGGAATTAAGCATTCATTGTTAAATAAAAGTGTAATTTTTACTATAAATGTCATTTAATGCTATTTAGTTTAAGCAGAAATTTCTTTTTCGGAAGTCCTAGAAATTTTTCCTTTAATGTCTGTAAGCGTTATAACTATCCGTAATTATTAAAATTGTTTTTTATTTACAAATTAGAACTTTCAGTTTCAAGTCAGTTTTGAATAAAAAGAAATTTTGCTTAAATATTCATTTTTGCTAGAAGTTTATTTTAATTCAATTTTCCTTAATCCCTTAAACAATTGCTTAAAGAATATAAAATTTAATACAACTAGATAACTGAAATAGTTCCACATTCCATGATAATGTATTGGAAACATTAAACTACGATACTATGAATATAACATAGTATACTGTAATTTATATGCCTTAGCGCAATATATTTAAACTTAAAATAATACATTATTAAAGCAACTAAGTATATTATTATTGTAGTACAATTCAACATTAATGTTAAATAACTTAAATTGCATAGGAATATACTTTTTTACGTATTCTGACTTCCTGTGGGATTTTTTTCTTGTTATATTTACAGTTAAATCAATATATGTTTGTACTGTTCAAAACAAAAAATGAAACAAATAAATAAACCAAGTAGCAATTAAATCATAATCCGAATAACACTGTCATTAAATTTATTCATTTTAAACAGAAATTTACATTTAATAAGCTTGTTTCAGTAAAAAAAAAAAATATATCAACGTTGCTCTTAAGGTAACGAATTATAATTTTTGAAAACTTAAAACTAAATGTCTAATTTAAACATTAAAGAAAATATTTAAATAGTAACAATTTAAAAAAAAAATAAATAAATAAGAGCTGATTTTCAAATTTTTTTCCGATAATAGATATAAAATCTGAATATCTAGCAATATCATTGATAAAAGGTAATACTATTTATCTCTCTATTCATTTTTAAAGGCTATTGTTTTTATTAGTATTTAATGTCTTAAAATGAACTATTTTGCAATATTTATAAATGAAAAAAAAAATGTTACCTAAATGGTGCATAACGTAATAAAATAATGATAATATATAAGAGTTATTTAATTCATTACTAGTTGTTGTAAGATTAATAGATCAATAAATACCATGAAAAAAACGCATCTTCATATATTTATTTATTTATTTATTGTATAAAGAAAATTATTTTTTTATTTATTTCCTTTTAAGTGCACTCAAATCTTCAATTAATGACATTTCATTTCTTTCTGAAGTACAAATAAAATATAGGCTTAGTTTATTGCGAAGCTTAGAAACTGCAAAGTAAATTCCTATTGATACTTCTTGAAACACAATAATCTAATTCTTGAAACATTTCATCGTCAACTAGAGAAAACATTCTACGCAATTTGTGGAGTTTGGAAGCTTCGAACTTTGCAATATACTCATATGATCTACATGTCTCCTCCAATTGAATATATATATATATATATATATATATATATATATATATATATATATACATATAGTTTGTCATTTGAGTATGATGTTATATATAGTGTCTTTAAAAATTCAATGCAAAGAACAATGCGGTATAAAAAGATACAGAACTCTGAACTCGAAAAATATAACATACGTATTGATGTAGTCTTATGTGAATAGTCTCTTCTCTTTACGCGAGAATCTCAAGAAATTCACGTAAAAATGCAGATAGAAATAGTTTTTTTTTTAGTTATTCGACATGCTTATATTTTCAGTTTTAAGATTTATTTTCTAAAAGCTTGGAACCAGTGATGTAATTTTCGAAAATGCTAAAAATATCAATACTTAAAATTATTTAAGCTTTTAAACTTAATGTTTCAGTTAAAATGTTGAAAGCACAATAAGTTAAATAATGTTCGAAGTACAGGTTTTGCTTGATTGAAATATTTTAATTTTAATACATTACTGTAATATATATTAATTACTAAGAAACTTTGCTAAATACAATACTTTTCATAATTTAAAAAAGTAAACAAAATAAATTTTTTAATTCAGTTTTTATTTGACATATTTATAATGATTTACTATTTCTGCTCATTAAATAATTGATTTGATCAAAAATGTATTAGGCTTAAGAAATTATCTTTTTCTTTTCAAAACATTAATGCACAGCTTATAATTATTTGACAGGTAATACAATTTTTTTTTACAGGAACTATTTAAATTCACGAGACATGTTATTCCCTTAACCAAGTACTTTAGTCTCTCATTCATTAATGATGTCAAATAGCGTACTAAAAAGTGCTGTATTCAGAAATTTGTACATTTATAAATAAATCATTGTCTTTTTTATAATTGTTTCGAAAAATTTTTAAGTAAATTCCTGATTTCATATTTCATACTATACAGTTTATTGCCATCAAGTATATATGTATACGAAGTACCATTAAAAATATTTTAAAAATTATAGAAACTTTCCACATATTATTTTCTCTTTTCACTTTTTAATAAAATATTTTTGATGTTGGAATATTGATAAAAAATATGAATAGTAATTTTTTATTTATGCTATTTTTTTGCTTTGCTTTTTGATCTACTTTGTATCAAATATAGGAATGTATTTCATTGACATATAATAAAAATACACTAAGGTTGCTGCAAGAGAATTATCTGAAGCAAATAAATAAAATTTGAGACATCGATAAAGAGAAAGTGAATCGTAGAATATTTCTAGATTCCTTGAAGTACAGCAATAAACATGTCATTAAACTAATGATGCGTTTATTTATCGTTTAATGATTTGGATCAAGTTTTGATAATTGGATGTTTCGATGATGGGTTACCTGACCGACATCATTAGCGAATAAAAATGAGTCACTTAAGAGAACATGTCACACGATCAGCTATCTTTCTAGTACACATAGCTTCTCTCAAAATTATTTTTTGTCGGAATTTTTCCTACTTCTAAATGCATCGTATATTTGAGAGGTCAAAGGTTAGAAACTATTTCTTGCGTTATATTAATAAAAGATGGGTACTTAGATATGAAAATACCAATTTTAGTTTAATTGTGCTATTCTCCAGTGCAAAAAAGAATGCAATATATATATTTTTTTTCTATTAAATATGTTCATTTATTTCAAATTAAAATTCATTTTCCCTTATAAAATATTTCATATTTCACGCAAAGCTTCTACTTTAAAAGCAGAAAAAACTGCCTTTTTACTGTAAAAATCTAAATTTTAAAGGTACAATATCAGGAATAATTAATTTATATATATACTTATAACAATACTGGTGTAGTATATTTTTATAGCATTGGAGCAAGATAATATTAAAATAGAATATTAACACACTAAAAACATCATTCATTAGAGTTTTGATAAATTAAACGTGTTTTAACTCTATACAAAATAAAAATGTAATGTAATTAAAGTTATATCGATTATTATTTTAGCTGAATCTAAAAATTTGATGTTACTCGTATTATAATCGTGTACAAAGAGAGATATCAGTTATATATATATATATATATATATATATAGTTTTCCACCATTTCAAAGCAATGTGAAAAATTCTGAAAATGTGTTTCCTCTGAATTTTCTTATGAATATAATACATGAGTGAGCAAATGAACATAATATATTCTATACTACTTGCCATGAAAATTGCTACACCAAGCAGCCGGCGTTCTACAGACGTGAAATTTAAAATATAGGAAGAAGGCGCTATGTTATGCAAATGATTAGCTTTTCTGCGCATTCATACAAAGCAGGCGCCGATAGCGACGCCTACAATGTGTTTAAATGATGAAATTGTTCAGCCGATTTCTCATACACGAATTGAATTTGAATGTTGTTACCTGGGGAAAAGTTGTTGTGATGCCTCGTGTAAGAAGCAGAAATACGTACCAGCAAGTTTCTGACTTTGTAAAGGTCGAATTGTAGGGTACCGAAATTGCGGTTTATCGAATAACAGTATTTCTGCTCGTATCAGTCGAGATTCAATGACTGTTGGCAGAATATAGAATTAATGGGTTCAGGACGGTAATACGGAATGCACTACTAGGTCTCAATGGCCCACTACTACTAGTAGCCCAAGAAGACAGGTATGGTACCGGCATGGCCTTAATGGATCATGCTGCCACGTCAAGAGTTTGAGTCAAGAATTGGGTCCATTGCAAAACAACAAGTGTCTACACGAACAGTTCGACGACGTTTGCTGCAGCATGAACTCTCAGCTTGGAGACCATGACTGTAACTACTCTTGACGATGCATCACAAACATGAGCCTCTTCAATGGTTTGATCCACGATGAATCTGGTGCACGAAAGGTGAGTCGTCATTTTTTTCGGATTAATCCAGGTCCTTTTTACAGCATCAAGATGGACTCAACCGTGTGAGGTGGCATTGTGATGAATGCACATTGACAGCATGCATTCGTCATCGTCATACTAGCCTATCACCTGGCATAATGAGTGGAAGGCTATTGGATATACGTATCGGTCACCTGTTGTTGGCATTGATGGCACTTTGAACAATGCACACAATATTTCTGGTGTTACGACCCGTTGCTCTACCCTTTATTCAGGTCCTGCGAAACCCTGCGTTTAAGCAGGATAATGCATTACCGCATTTTGCCGGAAATGTGCGGACTTGCCTTAATACAGAAAATGTTCGACGGTTGCCCTGCCCTGCACGTTCACCAGATCGTTCACCAGTAGAAAACGTCTGGTCTAAGGTTTCCGAAAGACTGGCTTGTCACCATACGTCAGTCTCTACAGTTAATGAGATGTGGTATTGTGTTGAAGCTGCATGGTTATCTGTTTCTGTAAAAGCCATCCAATCTCTGTTTGACTCAACGCCCAGATGTATAAGTGATGTTATTACTGCCAGATGTGTTTGTATTTGGTATAGATTTCTCAGGATCTATGCACCCAATTTTTTGAAAATTTAATCACTTGTTATCTGTTGTATAATATATTTGTCCAATAAATATCACAGTTTGTTATCTATATTTCTTCCTGGTGTAGCAATTTTAATGGCCAGCAGTGTATATTGATAATTCTATAGTCATAAATTTCTAAGTGTATAACAACAATACTCAGATCTGCATTTTTTCTCTTCGGTTGCATGTGATATTTTTGGTGAATTATACATTTAAAAGCGTGTTGAATCAAAACAATGTTTCCATTCCTCTCCATCACGTAGGGCATTGATCTTCAAACTGTGTTCCATTGAAACTTGCAGTTCCACTTGCAGCATAATGAATCATAACAAAAAAATCGGAGGGATTATAATTGTGTATGCAAAACAGATTCACTTCTGTATGAAGTTTGTATAGTTAGAAGTATATAAAGCTCATTCCATTCATTAAAGCTGAACACTTTATTTACACATATTGCTTTACCTTGCAATACTTTTAAATTTTATTTTAATACAATAAAATAATATTAAAAAACTTTTATCTTTAAATGGACTATTTCCTAGATTGTGAATAGTCTATTGTTTTCCATACCGGGTTTCATAAAGTAGTTTTATACGAGTTAGTGCAATGTCATGCAAAACTATATATTTTTCTTATGGAAAATGCCTCTTTTTTGTCTTTGTGGTAAAAAAAAAACATCTATAATAAAGGGAGGAAGCAACTAAATTACCGACATATCAACATTATCGACGCAAAATCTAAATTTAAGAAAGACCAGATCCTAAATTTTAGGTTGCCAATTCATATAAAATATACAGGATTTCTCACACAGCTGTAGACATTTCATTGCTACTCAGAACATTATATTTAAGTGAAAAATATTTCTCAAAGTGAGTGGCTACAAAAACAAATTAAACGCAGAATATGTAATGCGATTGTAGATAATATCAACAGCCGAGGCTTTGAGTCTGTGTGCAAAAATACAAGCACATATCCCAGTTACAGCATAGGATGCATGGGTAGGTGACACTTGGATCATAAATTAATATTAATAATAAGTAAGTTATATTAAAAGTTGATTTAAATTTTTAGTAAAAAATACAATGCGTTTTTTTTAAATTGCCTTTGCATTAAGTATCTATGATAAATTAATCCCTTTTAAATATTATTTTAAGATATATTCTGTGTTTGTTAAAAGTTGTTCCACGGGAAAACCTTATAGTTCTAGGGCAGGGGTCGGCAAACTGCGGCTCTTTGGGTTGAAGCTGCAGATTAAGCACCGTTTCTATCTCTCAGCCACTTGTACTCGCTTTTCCAAAAGAAGAAATTCTAGGATTGCTACCGCTCTCGGAACAAACCAGAGGAGAAGGTATAGCGAATGACATGCGAAAACGCCTTGAAGACAATAAAATCGATTTAAGGCCTCACAAGACCCTTAAATTTAATTTTTTTCAATTTTTTGAAAAAAAAAATGTTAAATTCTCAACGTTTATGTGCATTTTGCTGTCAAAATTTTGTTGATATTGTGAACACTTCCGAAGTTATTGAGAAATAACTGGTAACACGTAAACAAAAACTTGCATCTGCCACGCCCACTTTTGACAGCTGTCAGGTCACATTCCAAACATTTTAATATTTTGCCGATTAGTTTTATTAAAAGAGCCACACCTAATATCAAATTGATTTTGGGAGTAGCATAACTGCAACTCAACTTTTAACTTCGTTTTGTCTAAGCGGGAATGTTTATTTACATTTTGATTTTCGATTAGCATTCTTTTTCATTTGTTATTGAAAGCTTTTGAACATGGATGTTTCATTGAAAAAAATTTCATTTGGAAAGTGACCAGAGAAAAAAAAAATTATAGGAAACATGTATCGGAAGAAATCTGTGTCAGAAAAAGGTAATATTTATTTCAAAAATGTTTCACCAAACATAAGATCATCTGCGAAAAAATTACCAAGTGTACAAAAGATTTCGGAAACTTACGAAAATGATGCTTGCCTTGAGTTTCAATATTATAGAATAATCGACTTTAGTTTATTGTTTTCCCAAATTGAAAAAATTACTTTGTTGCTCTGTGTGTTATGGCAAAATAGAAATGAGTGAAAAATCCTCTTTAGGATTGTTTTCCACATTTCAGTTCACGTGCAGAAAATGTAACATTGAAAAAAAAACTTAATTCCTGTGAATTGATTGGTATAAAAAAATGAAAAAACAGATGGTCTGTTTTGGCCATGCGATATATAGGCCAAGGACTGCTTTCGCTCGAGACGTTTTGTTCTCTTATGTGTTTGCCAAATCCAGTGTGTCAGAAAGCTTACGACAAAATAAATGCGAAGATAGCTGATGTAAGTGAAGCGCTTGCAAATGCATCAATGAAGAAAGCCGCTGCTGAGGAAAAAATTATTCATGGCACCGTAAATTCTGTTGTAGTAAGCGGTGAAGGGACCTGGAAGACCTGTGGGCATACATCTCTTATTGGAGTGTGTACGCTGATTCGAGTTAGACTAGAAGTTCTCGACATGGAAGTCATGACCTCTTAATGCAAAGGATGTGACTCCTATAAAGGGCCAAAGTTTGGACCAAAATATAGTGCATTTTTGGCTAAACAACAAACTTTCTGCAGAAAAAAACCATACCGGATCTGCTGGAGGAATGGAAGTCTGCGGAATGCAGAAATTTTTTTTTCGATCAGAACAAAAACAATGTTTTGGTTCACAACAATACAGTGAATAAATTTTCTCACAAAAACATCTTACCAAAAGCAGTTTCTGAAGTGATTAAACCTGTTTTTAAAGATTTATCACACTTGAAATTGTTAAGAAGGTGTTTAGGGGGGAAAACTCAAAATACTAATGAGTCATTGAATTCACTGATTTGGAAGTATAGCCCAAAAAATTGATTGGATCAGGAATTAATGTCACAAAAATAGCTGCATTTATAGCTGCATGTGAATACAATGATGGAAGTAAGAACATAATTGATCTGATGTGTGCTTTGAATTTAAAAATAAATAAAACAAATATTTTGAATTGTGTAAATAATGATAAAGTGCTCAAGTCAACGGCTAAGAGACAAGTTTCTAAAATCTTCTTTGAAGTTCGTGAAGCTAAAAATACTATTTGAAATTGAGCAATGTAAGCTTGCAGAGGACAATATTTATGCTGCTGGGGCTTTTTAATGCATACTGGTATGTTTAAATTTCTTTTTTGTCATTTTTTATCTTTAACTTCATTTTTCTCAAAATGAAAAATTTTGCCTCCCGCGCAGAATTTTTCAAAAACTATTTATCATATCAATAAGAAATTTCAAACACATTTCCAAAATAAGGCTTTTTATAACTTATACACAAAAATTAAAACTTTAAACAAATTTTTATATATATTTTTTTTTATTTGTGTTTTAATTGAATTTTTTCATAAAATTCTAAAATTTTCTTCATAATTGTATTTTAAAAATATTTTTTCCTCTAAATGCTTTAAAAGTGTGAATAAGTTCAAAAGGGAACATTTTTATATCAAATAAAATTAATTTTGTAAATTTTTATCAATTTTGTACTTCAGAGTTCTGCGCGGTGCTAAATGCTAATTTTCATATTTTTAAAAAATTGTCCAAATTTTATTTCTTAATAACTTTTTAAATTTTTTCTCAAATTTTCTTACAATTTGTGAAATAATGTAAATATATATGATTATCATGTGGCAAAAATTTCATATTATTGTTTTGTTTATTGCTAAGTTACATTGGTTTGAAGAAGGATGTTTTTTTCGAGTGCATGGATATGTGTTAAAAGTCCTGTGACCCCTTAAATAAAATCGTTCCAATTGCACCTGATGGAGCCAGAAGTATGACAGGAAAAAAGAAAGGGGCAACAATTCTTCAGAGCAAAATAAACCAAGAAATTCTTACGTTTCAGCTGCATAATACACCAAGAAGCGCTTTTTGTCCAAACATTTCAGGCCTAAATAGTTGAGGCCATGAATTTGGTAATCAAGATTGTAAACAGCATCTTGTCAAATGCACTCTACCATTGTCAGTGTAAAGAATTCTTAAGCGAAATGGAGACTTAACATTCCGACCTCCTTCTTCACAATAAAGTGCGATGGTTTTCCTAAGGTAAGGTGTTGAAACGTTTTGCTTCGTGCTTGAATGAAATAAATACATTCCTCAATGAAAAAGGCAATAATCACCCTGAATTAGATAACGACAAATGATTGCAAACATTTTACTCTATGGTGGATATCACAACCAAATTAAATCAGCTGCAAGTAAAGGAAAATCCAGTCTAATTTTTCGTAGAATTGGTTTGTTTCGAACAGAAAAATTACTTCTTTTTTGCAGAAGATATTCAGAACGATGAATTACTTCATTTTCAATTTATAAAGCAATATCGCAATAAAATCAGTACAACTGTTGACACGAATTACTTTAGCACAGTTATAAAAAAAATTAAAGATGAATTTGCTGCAGATTTGAGCATTTAATCAACTACAAAACCACTCACGTAGTAAATCCGCTCAACACAAACAGTAACGAAATCCACATTGAATCATTTGGCATTGATACTGGATCTATAGAAATGCAACTGATCAATTTAAAAAGTAAAGCTTTTTAGAGTTGAAAATTTACAGAAATGAAAAGCAAGTTGGAAGAGTTGGAGGTCCAGAAATGTATGCACGTAACGCGACAAAAGTTGACAGCTTTAAAGGAAATGCCGCGAGTTGACGCACTTATATTCGACGCATGGAATAGTCTTCCAGATTGCTACAGTGAGGTGAAGAAGTTGGCATTTGTGGAATGCTGACTACCTTCAGATCGACATATACGGGCAAGCAGGAGTTCTTTTGGGTGAATATAATTAAAAGTAATGTAAGAAGTCAACTAACAAATGTGAAATATTGAGTCGTGTTTGAAACTTAAAACACAACAAGAGAGTTATGTGAGCCAAGTTTATCCAAATTTTCTAAAACCATGCAAAGCCAACGTTCCCATTGAATTTGTTTGCTCAATTGTTTGTAATTCAAGTACAAGTTAGTATTGTAAAAAAAAGTAAATGTTTAATTGTTTTAAAAATTTTTACTTAAATAATATGTAATTATCTAATAATGCCATATATATATTATCTAATATGTTGTGAAAAACACTACTTATTTGTGAATAAATAGAAAT
Source organism: Trichonephila inaurata madagascariensis (assembly GCA_019973955.1). Classification (NCBI taxonomy): domain Eukaryota; kingdom Metazoa; phylum Arthropoda; class Arachnida; order Araneae; family Nephilidae; genus Trichonephila; species Trichonephila inaurata. Next base: position 142,025 of record BMAV01014834.1, read on the forward strand.
TTTTCTTATGAATAAATAGATTAGGGTTTGTTTGTTTTTTATCCAAAAACGTTATTTATTTAAGTACAATTTATTGTTGGCAGGAAAAATTTTGTGTCTCTTTAAAACTTTGAAATTATATAAATTGTAATTTCTTGCTCTTTCGACTTAAAAATGTTGCCGACCCCTGTTCTAGGGGGTTTTGTGAGTTGAAAATGTTTGAAGATCACTGACGTAGTACAAAATAAAAAAATAAAAAAACCCGTAAAATGTGCGGTTTTTTATATATATATATATAATGAACGAAACATATTTTTCCTTAAACAGTTTTTTGTGATACTTAGTTATTATGTATGTGATACTTCGTTCTTTTTCAGAAGTAACCTTTTTGTTTTCTTTGGTGACTGCAAACTCGATTTTTTACTTCGGTTACTCGCTTGAGAATTGCGAATCGTACCGCAATCAGATAGCACATTGACGCCTCATCGTCACTTTTCTTCTACTGTCTCTCAAACATGAAAAACGAGAGTATTTTGAATAACCATGCAGATAGGTTTCTTTGAAGTTATTTTAACGAGAATTAACTAACACGTCACTCACAGATGAATCATTTTCTCTTCAAAAGCACTTAAACATCACACACAAGACTTGATTTCCCTCTCTGAATAAAACCTAAGTCAATTCTTTATCCATATGCTTTTACGACGAAAATGAGGTCCCAGGTGATAGTAAGTTCCTGTTTTATTACCAGCATTCTACAACACTTTCTTCTATTCTCTTAGAAAAATCATGCATTTCTAACTGGTTAACCTGCTTCAACATGATCCGACCTTCCTACTAATACCAGAACTTAATTTCCTTCTTATCCACTTCTCTCTCTTCCTGCTATAGTTCTAATTTTCTTTCGTTTATTGTTGGATCTCTTTATAATAATATTGATGTGAAAATCTTTGTTTTTTGAGGAGACTTAAAAATATCTATATAAAAGATTTTAAATTAAAAATAAATTTCACTTTAAATGACGCGCACAAAAAATTTTAATTTTTCAAAAAATTTATAAGATGGAAATGTTTAGAAATTTTTCTCGTTTTTAGTAAGATAAAATATATATGGAAAAAGGAAGAAAAATCAGTACAGAAAGAACGATAAATTTTATGCATATTTTTAGCTAAGGAATCAGGGTTAATGCAAGCGTAAGAGCTGTATTTTTTAATAAGAAATATAATAAAAAATGAGTAAATTATAAAACTTTGAGATACTTTTAGTGAACTACAATGGATAATTTATAGAAACGATTTATCAGTTTATAGTGTTATTTTAAAATACTTTCATATTTCAATGAATTTTGCTTCATTTTCTCAAAACAAATATTTTAATTTACGAACTTTCTGTATTCCATATCTCCAAAGCGATACTATTTTATAAATTTATTTATAAATGTTTTTATGTACAAATTTATATGGCAGATGATTTTTAAATATGTATGCATTCGTTCAGAAAATTAAGAGTCATACAAGGAAATTTTTTGTTTTTAAACTGGAAAAACACTTATATTTTTGCCTAGCTGTTTCTTAGAATGTAACATAAGATATGGGTTTGAATACTTGTAAACTGATGCTATTTTTGCTAAATCAATAATATTAAAAACATGGAAGAAATTTAATAAAATTGACAGCAATTTATTTGTTATGTATGTATTCCAATAAAAGCATTTGATTTTTTCCACATACTTATTTTCCAAAATTTCTCATAAAAACATATAATTTTCTGTCAGAAAATGTATAAGGTACTCTGTCAGAATCTATATTTCACTTTTAAAATTCATATGAAAATTCTCATATGAAAGATCTAAAGTATTATAAGAAATAAAAAATAATGCGACCCATGAGAAATGCAGAAAAAGATTTTCGCATTGAAATGGAGAAAATGATTGAATATCCGAGAAAAATGAATAGATATGGATCGGGCTTCCTTAACTCAATTTTCTTTGAAAAGAATTGTTTTTCTTTTCAGCTATACAGATTTATATTTAGCTAATTCTAAATTTCAGATAAACTACATTATCAAAAACATACCAATAAATATTTTAATCAAACTTACTTCAGTAAGAAAAGTTGTATTTATACATATAATCCGGCATATGAATTTAATAAAAAACTATAATGCATTTTAAGTCGTTTTATGTATGAACTATTTTTATGTATATTTATTTATTGAAGCAGAGCTTTCTGGTTATAAATAACAAAAGGTACTACATAAGTTTGCCGACATAAAATTGTTTTATTTAGGTAATTAAATACAAATATTTATTCTGATATTTTACAGTATTTCCGGGACTTAAATGAAATTTTAACTTAAAAGACAAAGCTATAAAAAAAATTGAGACTTTTGAAAAGTCTTGAGACTGGAAATAATTGACTCTTTACTGTCGTTGTAAGCTCTAATTATTTATTCTATTTTAAAATAATGATATCAGATGAATTAAAAATTAGATAAACAGGAAACGAAAAGTAACTTAAATTTTATTTTCACATTTAAAAAAGCATCGTTTCTGATTACTTGTTAAACTAACTTTAAATATTGATTTACCAGAGGGGATTATTTTCTTCGAACCGCATTTATGATTCAAATTGGTTTCAGTATTAAATTAACATTACTCATATTCTAATTTTCATTCAATATAATTTTTCATGAGAAATCATATTAATTAACTTATCTTAATAGCGATATTTTTTTTTGATAATTCCTTCATTAAATATTTAAAATTGTATTGTAAATAAACGATAATTGTTAATTTCTTTTGAATTGATGCACTATATCCTAAATCAAATTCAATAACATTATCTAATTTATAAGTAAATTAAAAACAATAAATTATAGTAGAATGATATAGTAGCATGATATATAGAGCTAAATTATGTCATTGGTTGATATTAAAGTGACTTCTGACATTTACAACAGAATAACTATTTTAAAAATTATTCAACCAATATTTTTTTTTCATAATTATTATTTAAAAAAATGCCGAAATAAATGCATAATCTTTAATTCATTACAAAATTTAATTTTCGAAGAAGTATTCATAAGAAGTAAAATTTAATTTTAAATAATGCATTTAATCAGTGATTCTCAAACTTTCATCGTTTGCGACCCAAAATTCAATCATAATTAGAATCGCGTCCCCCTCCCTTCCATACAATAACAATATACTGCATTTAATAATACTATAGTTGGACGCTAAAGACACAATACTACTTTTAAGTGCCATTGGCGTATATAAACGTTTCCCTTAGCCAAAACGTTAATTGCCCCGGACGTTTAAGTACGTCTTTCCGATATACGATCTTCTCTGTGTGCACTGCTATGCACTCAATTATTCCTAGGGCTTTGGAATACGATAAGATACCCTTGACAGTGTTTGAAAAGAATTTACTTATTTCATAGAAGGTTTTACTCATTT
>BMAV01014834.1:145563-160789 GCA_019973955.1 Trichonephila inaurata madagascariensis
CCCCCAATACATCACATACGTGCGCCTACGTGGAAAACGGTGGCATTCGGGAGCGAATCATGTGACTTTTAATCCGCAGTTAAGGGATTAATCATAAACCATACAAATTATCAATATAAGTGTTTATTTTTGTACATAATTTTATATATGACAAGCGCATGGGGTCACTGGCAATTATTAAACTTGTTCTTAACTTAGTATTGCTAAATTAATTATAAAATACATTGTGTAGTACTGATATTCTTATAAGTGTCACCAGTGCAAATTTGTATTTTATATTTTATTATGTCAGAATGCATTTTGTTTGCTTGCTTTTAGTAAATTAATAATTTTTTAAAATATGTATTTATTTTTTCAATAGGCTCACGCCACCCTCGTAAAGTTATCATGCCCCCTAAGGAGGCGCGCCCTACCTTTCGAGAAACGCTGCATTTAATAATTCAGACATAAATATATTTTCTCCTGAAAATTGAAATTAAAATATATTTTAAAATTTTAGTAAGTAATAATCAATAGTTACAAATTATGTTTACTTTTAATCTGACACTATTAATAATATTGAAAAGTTTTTATTATTGGTTCGATGACTCATGAAATAATAGAAAATTTAATTAATATTAAAGTGGAATATGCTCCCCTTTTCCGCAAACGTAGTGATAAAAAATAGAAAACCAATCTTGATTCATCTTGAATTAAGCTCGAATCTCAATTGTAAACTACAACTGTTCAGGCAACGACTTAAGCTATCGGTAAGACTTTGATAGGAAAATAATTTAAAAATAAAACTAAAACTGTTCCTTGAATTTATCTTGATGCAATTAATTATTTTTTCATTGATTAACTAATTCAAATATTCTTACAAGAAAAACGTACGGTATATGTACCTACATGTCCTGAATTCTACACATAAAAATTATACTTTAATTTAAAAAAAAAAATATTTCATTTAAGCAGCTATTTAAATATATTGATAAATCTAAAAAATATTTTAAAGCCTCTTTTAAATTAATCCTACTCCTTTCTTTACTCAAATTCAAATTTAAGAAAAAAATAATAAATAAGTTTACATTGTGTACCCCTCCATTGTATTGGAATATAGGAATTTTTTAATTTTCTAAAATTAAAGAAAATTTATAGAATTATTTGAAATTGAATTATGGAATCTTTTTTTGAAAAGATAAAAGTTAATAATATATATATATAGGCTTTTTTTTTATTCTGTACAAACAAGAGATAACATCACAATCACATTCGAAAAACACATAGACAGTAGGAAAATCTCAGAATGAAGGACATATGAGTAACCGAGATTAAACATTATAAAATGGATGCTGCAGTGTTATAAACATTGCTGACTTAGGACAGCTAATATATAAAATAATTTATATAAAAGAGGGTTTGAACATGTTTTTTGGCCAGCCAACCTTCCCCCTTTATGTAAATAACACTGAGCAAAAACCAATAGAAAATAATGGATAGGAATATCTAAATCCATTACATGATGGAGGTAACTTAACTAAAAATTGCACTTACAAATGCAAAGCCCGCGCTAAATCTGAATGCAATAAATAAGTTATTCAGAGATTCTGGACAATAATGCAGATTTAAATCATTTGAAGGGCTGAAATATAGCATTTAACAAAAGTATAAAAATAATGGAAATAAAAATTAATAATAGTTGCAGATTATAGCATACCTTTAAGAACACTAGAGTAAATATGAATAAAATAATAATATGTAATTTATCTAATATTAGATTATGGAGATAACTATAACTATGAAATATTTAAGTTTATAGTAATAAACTATTATCAATCTCACAGAATTTTTAATCCTAACTGTTTTGAATATAGCTTTATTCATATTACTATTAATAAAATTAATTGGGTATTTCTGATTTAAGCAATATTTAGTAAAATATTTATAGTTATTTATTATTTCTGATTTTTTTGTCACCAGAAATTTATTACGTTGTATATAATTAATAACAATATTTCTAAATATAGAAACATATACATTACTCTCCCAATGAGGAACTTTTATAATATTGAAATTAAATTCTTCTCTTTTATCATAAATATTAGAAACTATTACATTATCATATAATTTGACATGTATGTCAAGAAAATTTTCTTCATTGTTGTTACTATTTGTCTGTATTAAATTAAGATATTGTGGATAAAAATTAACGTTAAGTATAAAATTGGCTTGTTTGCTAAAAATGATATGTTTCATTTGTTCAATAAGTGATTTACTATTTTTAAGAATGGCTGTGGATTTAAGAATAAATATTTCACGGAGAATTTTGCCTGTTTTGCTGATATATGTATTAAAACCATTTGTAACTGTCCTAAATTTAACTGGGTCTTTTTGAAATTTGGGAGTATGAAATATATGTGGAAATTTAAAATTATATTATTAATTTGAATTTTTAACTGTTTATGAAAAGCCAAGATACGTTTATTTATTTCTCTATCAGAAACAGAAGACTTAATAAAAGCTGTATTATTATCGAAATAATTGTTGACATTTACATATGAAGGCAAAATTTCCTGGCACTTTTCAACATAAACTATTATAAATTTATTTTGCAAATTTTTAATCTGATTTTTAATATTATTAAAAAAGATTTTATTATCTGTACCATAGTTATATATATTAAGCTGCTAAGTAATATTACCGTTGAATTCTGTGAATGCCTCTATAGGCATACTCTCTCTCTCTCTCTCTCTCTCTCTCTATATATATATATATATATATATATATATATATATATATATATATATATATATTATATATATATTGGTTCTTACGTTTTTTACATTTCTCCTACAGGGTGGATAAAAATCTTTTACGATAAAACACAAAGAGATGCACTTTCTGTTCCTTGGTGTTATTTCTGTTAACATTACTTATACGTCATGAATATAACGTAAGCATTATTGTTTTTTTATATATTTTCTTTACCTTTCTGCCTCTCTTTAAATCATTATCTTAAATTACATGTGTAAAGAGACAGTTGAAGGTACAAATAATAGGGTATTTCTATGTACATTAAATTTTCTATAGATATTATAGACAAAGTTTTTGAAGGCAGAAATACCAGATATTTGTGTCAGAAAAAAAGCGAAGGAGACAAGAGACAGTCAATAGAGACGGATATGAATATACATTGACATGTTAAAATGCTTAGTTAGTAAATATCAGATATTTCAAATATAAAATAGTTATATATTATAAAAATATCTTAATTATATATATATATATATATAATTATTCTCTTTAATCCAATCCAGAATAACTTTTTAATTATTTATAGTCCATTTCCTTAGGACCGGCATTGAAGTATTTAACCAGCTTAGCCGTATAACAGGAATATAATCGTAATCGAATATTAGAAATTAACAGCTTGCATCTTTTAAAAGTAAGGCTAAGTCAGAAAATATCGAAGATAGTTTTAAGTTAATCATAGCCTTCGTTAGAAAAAGTGATACGGGATTTGCAACCTCATATCAATATACAGAATTCATTGTTTCTTCGTCTTTATCTTTTTATCTTCATCATGTCTAAATCAACTTCAGCTAGTGCATGTGTTAACTGTGTCTTCGTGTATGCTTATTGTGAAGTAGAAACTCAAAATAATATCCAGTAACTACTACATGTTTGGGTGACAGTTAATAAATGTTAAATGTTAACTAAGAAAATGTTTCTTTGAATGGAATAATACATCATTACTAAAAGAACCTCAACATGGAGTACGTAATACCAGTTACTGTTAACTTACACACACACACACATACATATATATATATATATATATATATATATATATATTATATATATATATATATACATGCTATATATATATATATATATATATGCTATATATATATAAGTATCGTATCAAAATTAATTCAATTTGTACATCAATGAAGAAGAATTAGAATTAGTATCTAAAGAATTAGAATTATTTACTTTAGAAAAAGTACAGTTGAAAGTATATATTTATATTACTTTAGAACAAAAATAAATCAAACACAAAAGATAAAAAAAATAATGATAGCATTACTAAATAAATATTTCCTATCTTTAAATACCATTTAATTCAAAGTAAAGTAAATTGAATGTTGTATGGAGCTGTCGTCATTTATCTCCCTAATTTCGTCGAGTAGATTATTTAATCTTGATTACCATAAAAAAATCAGCTGACTTCAAGTAATTCAACAACTACTTCGAAAGGAAAGTATAATTTCATTATTTGATTGAGAGTTCAAATTTGATTAATTCGTTTTTTTTCCTCCAAATACTTCTACTTATGACCATATGTCCAGCTTTAGTTTGATTTTGATATGTAATTTTTAAATCTTAAATAATGTCACATCGTTGCAATTGTAAATGATTGATATTTTAATTTTGATTTCTTAAAGTTCAAATAAAATATACTGCTAACTTTTAAAAATGTATTTTTGATGCTTTAAATTTGTTTTTAGTTACTCTATAAATAAATGGAACTTGCAGTCATATATATATATATATATATATTGGGAGGTAAAAATGTAAGGATTAATGTTTACCTTTCATTTTAAGCATATTAATTCATAATATGTTTTAAATTAAGTGTTATTTGCTTAGTAGTTAAATTAAATGCATTAAAAGTTCAATATTTAGATTTACTAGAGAATATAAACGCGACGTATTTGAAATATAAATTAGTTCTCTCCAGTAAGTAATAAATATATTTCGTTGTGGAATGAACTTGTCTCTTTTCATTCAGAAAATAAAATCTTTGGGATTTAAGCACTTTTTTTTTACGAAACAACTTAATAAGCATTGTTTTCTTTAGTCAATAGAGAATAATGCGGACTTTTCAGATGTTATGTTTTTTAATCGAACATTCATAGATCACACGCACACACTCAGCATTAAAATACTAAGTTCTTTTAATTTGGAATTATGTTACATACTTATATTTCAGTTCTTTTGCTAATTCAACAGTTAATACTTCTAACCTCGTGAAGAAGTTTGTGGCATAAAAGGCATGGAATACACAACTGGTCTCGCAAAAATGCAACATCAAGAATGGCCAGAAATATCATAGCAAAATCTTTTTGGCATATATGCTGTTCTGAAAACATCAAAAGATTCAGATTACAGCCTTTTAAGACATGTGGATGATGACAAAATCAGTAGTTAGTGTAGCCGCTATTGTTGACTATTACCGCTGCCATAAATCTCGGCAGAGATTCAGAGGCTAAGAATGTATCCTTGGAGGACAGGAGTCCATGCAACTGCTACATATTTCCAAAGTTGATATGGTGCAGCAGCGGGTGATGTATCTTGGGCTAATAGTTGTGAAAGCATGTACCACACGTTTTTCATTGTCGATAGGTCGGGAGAACCAGCAGACCAGAGAGAAGCAATTCAAGCTGATGGGTGAATAAGAACTTTCGAACATTGCGTGCCACGTGTGCTCTCATATTATCCTTTTGGAATATGGCTGATGACAAGCGCTGAATGTATGGGAGAACCATGGTCTTCAACACCTGTTAGATGTTGTGCTGGTAGTTTAGTGTACCGGCAAAGCATACTAGAGGGCTGCGGCAGTGAAATCCAATACCACCCGGAATCATAATAACGATTGCAGGACCAAAGTTAAGTTGCATAACGCACCAGTTTAGCAGTCTCTCACCACGTTGTCTCAAAACCCGAATCCGATCATCTTGATGTTGCAGGCAGAAGCGGAATTCATCAGTAAACACAATGTCGTTTCATTCCATTTTTCATCTTAGCCGTTCATCGTAACATTGGCGACGCAAACACCTGTGGTTTTCCGTCAAGGGTAAACGAAGCAATGGACGCCTTGCGAAGGTTCCACTCTAATACAAACCGTGTCGAATGGTACGAGCGGCCACCGAATGATGCAGGACAGACTGAATCTCTTATGCTATGGCTCGTGATGTGGATGCGCGATCCATGCCTGCCAAGCGCACAATCCACCTGTTATCACAAGCAATGGTGCCATGAGGTGGGTAGATCGACCTCGTTGGTCCATCCTTCCCTCCAAAATTAAGCGAGGACGAATCCACATCACAGTTTCTTGGTTTCATTTAACACGTTGACCAATTTCTCGGAATGATGATCCGCAATTCCTACAGGTTACTATTCTTCCTCGGTTGAATACAGAAATTTGGTCGAAAGACGTACGATTTCTTCCACGAGGCACAAGTAAATATCTTACCAAAAAAAAAAAAAAAAATGAATGTGAAAAAAATTGTCGTACTTCAAAATTTCAATGTGTTCTCTTCTTATATAGTGCATGCGGCTGGCATTACGGTCCCCCGTGACGTGCATCTGCACTAAAATGCTAATGATTTGCCTATTTCATCGCCACCAACGCATGATGTAAATTTCGCTAGGTTTGAATGCTTCCTTTAGGGTGTTGCTTTTTTTTGTGGCAAGCAGTAAAGAATTGGAATCTTATTAGATCTTTGTTGAAAATATATTAGATGTATGCTGGACATAATATTATTTGTGAGATAGGAAAATACATATTAGATGGGAGATAGAATTTTAATTAATGTAATAATGATTTGCATGTATAGTAATATTTATTATTCGGAAGTTAGTGTGTATTTAAAAAAGAAATATTCATCTGAATGATATATGCTTTACTTTAAAAGCATTTTTTAAATTGTAAAGAAGATCAATAGAGTGATATCAAACACACATAGTTAATGAATAGTTGAATTCAAATAATTACTTTTTAGCAACCATGCGGAAGATGTTAACCGTGAATGCCTTATTTTATTTATTCTCTTCCATAACAGAAAGAAGAAAATGATACAAATCATTAAATTACGATTACTTTTAATAATTTTAATAAAACTAGATAATAATGGTACTTTAAGATTACTATATTAAATGTTAATCGTAAATGGTGAATTATAATATCTCACTAATTTATAAAAATATATTTATTAAAAAAATTGATTTAAAAACCTCATATTTTCTCATTTGTAATTTAATTCTATAATGAATAATAATTACAAAATATATAGTGATATTTTTTCTGCGTTTAAGTGAACCAAGCAATCCTCATTGAATTATGAAAACATTATCTTAATTTTAAAATTATAATTTTTAACTACCGTAAAATCCGGCGTACAACGCGCACTTTGAACACAAAAAATAAGATCGAAACTTAAGGGTGCGCGTTATACGCCGTGTATAAAAACAATAGCTTTAAACATAACAAAAACGATGAGCATAGAAAAAAAATTACTTCTAGATATAGCAAAATACTGTTTATTTAAAAAAAACGACTTGCTTTATAAACAAGAAGAGTTATAGTTCTAGAAATGTACTATTTTTTTTCAAAAGTCTGGGATGATACGTCGCATAAATGACTTCAAAACATAAAAACAATGTATACTAATATTTCAGATTTCTTCGTTAAATAGAGGGTGCGCGTTATACGGAAAATATACCTAAAAATTAAAAAATTTAGCTTGAAAATATGGGTGTGTGTTATACACCGGATTTTGCGGTAATTATTTTTTCTTAAGTTTAAATACAATTTTTTAGCTACGAACATCCTTTAAATTTATATTTAAATTTTACGATAAAAGGTTTCCTTTTATTTCAATGAACCGTTATAATAAATAATATATTCTTTTGTTTTAAATAGATGTTCGACAATATAAGGTGAGTTATTGATGAAATTGAATTTTTTGCCATGGTAAATGAATTGAAAATATCCTTTTTGAATAAAATCAATTTTTCTTTGATTGACAATCAATTTTCATTTAATACCATATTTCTTTTTTTTCCTTTTACCAAATACTCTATTGAAGAACTGTAAACAATATTCTACAGTAAATCATAAAAAGAAAAAATATATAAATAATTCTAAACAGGACATATACAGGAAAAGATGGATATTTTACCATATTTTTAGATGTCTAAGGATTTTTTTTTCTTTTTGATTATTTACTAATACTTTGAAAATTTAAACAACAATTATATGTCAATATAGTTACTTACGGAGCAACTTTCGTATTTAATTTTATGTTGATAAATTAGGGATGTAATTACAGTCAGACCTCCATATAACGAAGTTGTTAAATACCCGAATAAAGTTCGTTACATGGAAAATTCGTTATATAGAGCTTCATTTTTTAATATACTTTATAGACCACATCAATTAAATTTTAAATTCATAAACATTATATATTAAAAAAGTAATTATTTACAGCTTTTTCTAATTAATATATGTTTATTTTATAAATCTTAATCCATCAAAAATAAAAAGAAATACTGCAAGGAAAACTAGAAAAAAGAATGTCCAAGAATTCACTGTATTTTCAATATTAAGAAAATAATTTTATATTAAAATTAATTAATTTTAAGGGCATTTTATAAATTAAAGCATACAAGTCATATTAAACATGCATTATTTTATAATCAGAACGCTGGGACACGTGACAACTTAACCGAGGTTGAAAGAGAATATCGAAGATGCTTCTAAAGAACTAGGCAATGGGGTTAAGGGTTTCACTTCTTGGTCCCCAGAACTCTACTGCTCTCGTCGAGTTAGGTTCTAATAAAACCAGTTGAAGATTTATGACCACCATAAAATGTGTTAAAAAGAGAATAATTTAAATTTTTTTCAGAAATACTTTAAAGAAAGGGAGAACAAAAATTGAATAATAAAGAAAAAGTTCGTTATATAGAAAATGCACTTCGCTATAGAGAGGTTATTTTACGAAAAAAATCGTGAAATGTTCAAGATTACAAGACAAAGTTCGAAATATAGAAAATTCCGCAAAATAGAGGCTCGTTATATAGAGGTTAGACTGTATATTACTAGCTTTTCCATTTCAGTCTTAGCTATAGGAAGGTACAGGGAGAGAGAGCACATGGCAAAACTTCTCCTTACTTCTTTTTAATATCATTTTTCAATGTATATATTGCCTTTCAAGTCAACATGAAGCTTTTGTAAGAAAAACAGTTTTATTCAGCGAGTAATTGGCATTTCTTTTCGTGGAGAGAAATCAATGCCAAGTGACCAATTGGATTTTGAAAATACTAATTGAGCTGTATACTTGTTTTCACAACATCTAAATAACACTTTTTAATTTATGTTTTCGATTGAAAAGTAAAGCTTGGAATCGTACAAGAAAGACTATAAAATTTAAAGAATTGTGGTATTCAAAGTGTTATGTTTTGAATACCTTTTCTGAAAAATAATTAGGTGTTTAATTTAAAACTCGATTATGTTATGTAAAATAAAAGAAATAAAAGTAAAATGTTAAATATAGGAGATTTTGTTTTATTTCAGATTTAATTACCCTTATATTTATATGTATAATAAAAGTAATATGCTCTTCTTAATTTATTTTAAAATCTAAGTTAAAAATTGATATTTCCAAACTAAGCACTTGAAATAATCTTCTTACATTACGCACAGTAAGACCCCTCTTAACGCTATTTCGGCTTAGCGCTCTTTCATTTCAACCCGGGGATTCTCCGAAATTTCTCGCTGCGCTAGGTTTCCAAATATGTGCATGACATATCCGAAACAATGTAGTTGTGTTTCTTTATTGGTGCGGTGCTATACGGATGCATTTTTATCATTTGAAACATTTGTTGACATTATTGTAAGTATATAAATTTATATAATACTATAATGATTAATACAGTGACAAATATTGTGATCTTTAGTTTTTATCATGGGGGATAATGGGAAATAAGAAAAGAAAGCAACCAGAAGAAGCATTTCACTGGAAACTAAACTGCAAGTGATTAAAAGATCAGATTCTGGTGAACATCAATCTCAAATTAGTGCTGCATTGAATTTGGCAACTTCAACAATAAGGACAATTAGTAAGAATAAAGAAAAAATACTGTTATCGACAACTGCAACTACGTCAAGCTCTGCGACTAGAATTACCCGTTCTAGAAACAACATTATCGAGGAAATGAAAAAACGACTTTCTATATGGATTGACGACGAAATTGAACGCAATATGCCATTAAGCCTATCTATCATAATGGAAAAAGCTAGAAGAACTTTTAATTGTATTCAGGCTGAGGCAAGTGACATAAGTGAAACTTTCATTGCTAGTCGAGGATGGTTTAATAGATTTAAACATCGAAATAATCTCTACAACATAAAGATTACAGGAGAAGCAACAAGTGGTGATACAAAAGCAGCGGCTGAATTCTCAGCGACACTAAAAACAATAATTGAAGAAGGAAACGATCCTCCATAATTGGTTTTTAATGTTGATGAAACAACCCTGCTTTGGAAAAGAATGCCAAAATGAACATTTCTATCTTTTGAAGAGAAACGAGCACCAGGATTTAAAGCTGCAAAACATTGCTTAACACTTCTACTGAGTGGTAACGAAAGCGGAGATTTCAAATTAAAACCACTATTAGTTTACTACTCCAAAAACCCAAGAGTGATGAAAGGCATATCTAAATCAACTTTACCTGTAATTTGGGAGTCTAATAAAAATCAAGGATAACTATAAAATTTTTCCATAATTGGTTCACTGAACATTTTTGCCCGTCTGTTAAACGTTATTGCGAAATTACAAAACTTAAGCAAATAGCACTACTATATATTAACTGATAATGCTCCAAGTCACCCAACAAATTTATCAGACTTAACAACATGCATTCCAGTCGAAGTGGTTTTCTTGCCGCCTGATACAACTGCCTTAATCTAACCAATGGACCAAGACGTTATATCCAATTTTAAGGCTTATTACTTGCGGCGAACATTTAAGCAGATGTTTGAAAATACAGACGGAAAAGAGAAGCAGTCAATAAGAGAACTGTGGGGAAAAACTACAATACCATGAATGCTGTAGAAAAATATAAGCCTTTCTTGGAATGATATAACAGAAAGATCTTTGAAAGGAGTATGGAAGAACATTTGGCCAGATTTAAGTAAGAGCGAAGACATTGGACACTCGTCGATATGTATGAAATAGTGGAAAAGATAGTGGAGTTAGTGAAACAAACCAGTTTAGATGAGGTAAATGTTGAAGACGTCGAAGAAATAGTTCAAGAAACAGCAGCTAATCTTTCTAATGATGAGCTCAAGGAATTAAATGAGCAAGAAGAAAACAAAAGTATTGATAGTAGTGATTTCGAAGAAGAGCAAAAAGAACTTTCGATGGCGTTTGTAAAAAAGAGTTTGACCACTATAATGGGTATTATGGACCAATTTGTTGAAAATGATCCAAATTTTGACAGGAGTTCAAAAGCAAGACAGGGTGTTATAGATGTCTACTTATCAACAACTTCTAATAGAACGCAAAAAGAAAACGCAAACTACATTACATTCTCGACAAAAAGGCAGAAAATTGGAAACACAGAATAGACTGAATGATCTGACTGACTTAGAATTTTATTTGTTTTTATATGTATATATTCGTTTATATTGTTTTTATTTTTGTAAGAAATAAATGATTAGTTTTTTTTTATTTAAAAAAACATATTTATTAAATTTAATACTTAACCAATTTTCTATCCATCTTCCCCTAACTCCATTATTTACATGTTAAGATAGCCTCGTTTAGCACTGTTTCGCATTGCGCTCTAATTTGATGGAACGTATCCTACTGTACCTACTACCTATCCTTACTGTACTTATAATCATTTCGGTATATTCATTTTTTTTAGTCTTTGTATTCAATTCACTTCACATTTCCGTTTTTTACATAACATGTATAAAATTATAAATTAAAGTAAAATATTCCTGGGGCATTTGGAAAAATTAGGAATAATACTTTTTAAGTGTGTGCATAAATTAAATATTTTTATTTTGTTAGAATGTCTTTGTTTCTATGGAAGGAAAATAACTATTGCATTTAACTTAGTTCTAATCTTAAATTGCAATGGCTTAACATTATTTTTTTTTTCTGAAATATAATGTGCTTACATTACGTACTTAGAATCACTTAATCACTTAGGTATTCATTTTTTTTTAAATTTTTGTATTCAATTCACTTTATTTCTTCAAATTTCATAACATGTATAAAATTATAAATTAAAGTAGAATATTCCAGAGTCCTTTTTAGAAATTAGGAATAATACTTTTTAAGTGTATGCATAAATTAAATGTTTTTATTCTATTAGAATGCCTATGTTTCTACGGAAGAGGAAAATAACTATTGCAATCAACTTAGTTCTAGTCTTAAATTACAATGGCTTAACATTATTTTTTGCTTTTGTTTTAACACCCTATTTCAATTAAACCGAATATTCCTCCTTTAACAAATTTGTAATAACCATTATTTAAACATTTTTTCTTTATTTAATGAATGTGAATGTTTTCTTAAAATTTTAATTGAATGAAACAAAGAGTGAGTAAAAATTCAAAAAAATTTAAAAGTGGAGATCTTCATTTGTTTGACAGAAAAACGAATCGTTCATAATTAGACGTGTAATATTAAGGAGGATAAAAAGAACATAGAAACATTTTACATCCTTTACAAATTCCATTTTATCAAAGGTTATTCATAGCAGCATACAAATAATTTCATTTGAGAGTTTTCAAAGGAATTTTTACTCATTATAAATAATCTGCATAGAAAGCACTTAATGTTCAGATTAAGAAATTCTGAAGGATTCTTTTCTGTAAATGCAAAACTATTTCATTTTAATAACAGTTATGAAAATAAGAATAAAATATATTATATAAGAGACAATCCTTTCCATAAGTATGTTCTAAATGGAATCCACCCATCTCATAATATTTTCATGCAGAATACCAACATTTTTAAACATTTTCTATTTGTTTTTATTGTGATTGTTTTGAAAACCATTTGAGCATGAAATATAAATTTTTCTCTCGTATTCTGCATCAAAATATGGCTTAAAGCTGTAGAGTAACTGAAGCAAGCAATATATTCCCCTGCGGGTATCTTAGAACTGATCGAGTGATACATCAAAGTAGTAGGCACGAATGGCTTATCTGGTTATACGGAAACTTATTTTTTAGATATTATAGTCTAACATTAACCTAGTTTCGTTGCCATGCTTTAAAGGAATAATTTTGGAATTGCTTGCTTGGGAAAGAATATAGCAAAATTTGTAAAGCATTCTCTTTAAGCACTTTGCGTGGACAGAATTTTAAAATGGAAGATTTGGTGGCAAATAATGTATATACAGCAAATTTTAAACGATTCAACTTCTTATACGTTAAAAAGAAGGGAAAATCAGAACAATGATTTTTATTTACTATTACCTGCAATAACAGATATTTTTATTTTTCGGAAAATAAATAAATAAAAGTATTACATTTGAAGAGAAAACGATAAAAATGTATGTTTAAATTTGACTGCATTTATCTATGTTATTGGTTTCTATACAGAAATATTCTAGAGCTTTGTTCTAAATTATATTTAATTCTGTAATAAAGTGCCCCATTAATATTTGAATGATAAAAATGATGATAATTTGAGCTTATATTATATAGCTGAAACAATTGTTACTAAGACCAGAAGTTTGAAGAAAACATATGCTTAAATTGAAGATATATTTGTATACAAATAACACAATATCAGTATATGCCTGTATTACTTACGTCAAACACGTTGCCCTAAATTAACAATTTCAAAAATTTAAAAAGAAAAAAAATGCTTGAAAGAAACAGTGTTTTGAACGTGAAAATGCACTTCTTAAAAATTCACTTAACTCTGTTTTCTATAGAGAAAAAAAATATGAGCAGGATATGAAAAGTTCAATCTTCTTGATTGGTGTCGTTCAATCAAGTATTACGTTCAAAAATTAATTTCAAAGTAATTCATTTATAATCACGCTATACGTCGCACTTACACACAAGTAACGCGAAGATCATGAACCATGGTCACACACACACACACACTTAAGGTGGACATCATTGGAGTTAATACCTAGATCTCCAAACTCTCTTCCACATTTTACCATGGCCACGGTAGCATAGTGGTCTAGATATCGGATCGTGGCTGGCCTTGTCACGAGTTCGAGCCCAGTACCACTAAAGATCCGTCGTGTAGGGTAGCGATACACGTCAAATCTGTCGAGAGCTCAAATGTCCTCCCGTTGGTGTGGTGAGGTAGTTAGGAGAAAGGGTACCAGTGCAGGTGTCGTCCACGTCACTTGACCATGGTTCAAAAGTACGTGGTCCGTCGCCCAAAGCTCTCGTGTAGCTAAACAGTGCGAAGTTAATATTCACTCACTCCACACTTTACCGTGATGGTAACTCGACCGATTTAATGTGCAATTGTCACAATGCAAATATATTTCTTAATGGAATTTTAGAATTCATGCCCACGAGACTCACCGGTAAGATAACTGACATACAGATCACGATCATAACCCTTTTACCACACAAATCGACGGAAATTCAATGCTTGAAACAGTGATAATAAAGAATATACTTCTCTCTTGTTTAATCAAAATGAGCATAGCCTCCTCAGAATGCTTACATTTTTGGGATGATATTTAAAATATCATCCTCTTCGCTTGACAGAGGCTAATAATTATGAAAATATAACTCAAATCTCACAATCACAACTCTATATACTAAATCAGGAATAACCAAAAATTGGAACTTTACGTCTTTGTTCATTTAACACATTGAATCTTGAACAGAGTGCTGCCAGAATTAATTCGATTTTTCTACTTCGTATTTCATGAATGTTGCGAACGTAATACATTTTTTTGCTCTCCAGGTGAAAAAGTCAGAATGCATATATACAAAATCAATATCCACTCGTATCTAGTTAAGATCCGGCAAAAATGCATACTCTTTTCATGGAAAATATCGGAATTTATTTCTTTTTATATTACTGTTTCTTTCTACATTTTCTACGAAAGGTATGGGACTTGACAAACTTTTTTCTTCTCTATCTTTCTGTACCGTCAAATCTGAGCCAAACAAAAGGTCACACTATTAACAGAAATTGGTTCCAACATCGCTTTTGATAATTTGATGCAGGTTTCGATTTGCCTTAGACTAAACAAGCCAGCAAGAGAAAATTGGCTTTCCGTCGTTTTCATGTAACTTCCTATTTTTAGTTCTGTTTCTTCGTTTCTTGTCTCACGAGGCATCGATTTTTTTAATGGGATGAGGTGGGGAGTTTTAATCGCATTGTAAAGTCGGTAAATGGCTAAGATTGAAAGGTATAAAATGAAAAAAAAAAATCAGAGAAGAGAGAGCGACTGG
>BMAV01014834.1:160889-177079 GCA_019973955.1 Trichonephila inaurata madagascariensis
TCCCCCCCCCCCCTCCTTGGAGTGGTTTTGTGGAATTGAATCGAAAATGAAGCCTCGGCGCAATCATTAAGTACGTGTGCCTGGATATTATTGAAAGGAACACTTTCTTCATTAAAATAATGCGATTTAAAATAGCTAGAAATGAAATAACTAGAAATAAATAATGTAAAATATTCTTTTTTTTTCATAAATTACGAGAGATATCTCTTTAAGTTGAAGTATGTTTGCTTGGTGTTAAATATTTTTATGAGAAAAAGAAAAAAAAACAAGTTGATAAAGCTGACTTGTAATAAATAGTTTATGCAGATCGAAAAAAATGAAAAATATGTTCTGCTCCTTAAAGTTGTAACAATTTGAATAAAATAAACTTTAACACCTGATTTGTTTTAATAAGAAAAAAATATCATATTTTAATATAACATATTATATTTCTAGTTATTTTTCTGAATTTTTCTACAAATTTAATTTGATTTATCTGTATACATGCTCATGCCCATTTGTATTCTTACGTAATGAAAAATTAATGAAAAATTTAACATAGTTAATTCCTTTAGGTTTTTAATAAATAAATAATAAGAGATTACACAAAAATAATAATTATAGTTTTTTCCCCCAAATAATCGACCATTTATTTCTTAAATGATTATTCGAAGTTATTGAATATATTATTAAAATAGGAAGTCCAAACACTTTAAATCTTTAAGCTGACTGAATTATATAGCCTACAAAAGGTTTTAAACCTACATTATAGTATTTACTGAAATTATTATGTTATTCTTTTGTAGGTTTATATGTATTATGACACAGTGCATGTCAGCAGCATGTCAACAGTATATTCCAATAATTGTATTCATTTTAATCAAAACACGCAGTACTGTAGAAGTATAAAGATAAGAAAGTTGTCTTTATTTCTCAATTATGGTATATATGTGTGCGTGCAGGTCTGTGAACAAATATTTACTTCATATCTTTTAGCAACCAGAATTTGTATATCGAATTGAAATATTCTCAGGTTAATTGATTTTAATATCTTAATGGAAAATTCCAACAAAATGTTTTTTTTTTTGTTTTTGCATTTTAATTTACTTATTTAAATTTTTCATGTTTGGAATTTACTGTAAAAATTTTATTTGCTTTCAGAACAAAAGTAAGATTTTCTAGAGGCAGTTTTTCAAAATAGTTGAAATCTCTAATTTTTCGTCAAACATCAGAGATGAATTTGTAATATATTTTTATGAATATATTTTTAGATTTATCAACTACATTTTTAATAAAAAAATAAGTATAAAATAAGACTATTTAAAGCAACTTTTATGTTTAAAGTACCGATGAAATCATAAGATCTATTTTATAGGTTAATTTGTTACTTTTCCCCCGATACATGATTAATTTTGATTCCATACGAAAAAAATAATAGTTTAAATTTATATATATTTTCGACAAATTTAGTTTAAGCATATTTATTACTTCCTTGCAGCATATATCTAAAAGTAACTTTACAATAGAATTAGTTATTCCAAATTTCTTCTTTTTTTTAATCAGGAGATAATTTTAATAAATTTTATTTCTGTTTAGTATTTTTAAAATTTTAATTTTTATTATTATTTCAAACTCAATGCTTATTGAGTGTTTTTGATTAGGATGAA
Organism: Trichonephila inaurata madagascariensis; assembly: GCA_019973955.1. Taxonomy (NCBI): domain Eukaryota; kingdom Metazoa; phylum Arthropoda; class Arachnida; order Araneae; family Nephilidae; genus Trichonephila; species Trichonephila inaurata. The sequence goes on from BMAV01014834.1 coordinate 162,536, forward strand.
GTACGGAGTATGTCCAATACATAAACTATAACACTAGCTTTTGTTTTCGGTTAAGATGCTATAAGCTCTGAATAAAATGTCAAAGCAACAAAGAGAAAATGAGATATATTAAAGTTATTTCAAAACATGTCAGGGAAGGAAAACAAATAATTCATACATTTCAGCTTTGGTTTAAAAGAAATAATTTAAGACACATTTTCTCACAATTGGTGAATCTTATTTCATGATGAATAACATTTTGAAATTAAAATATAAAACTTTGACAAAAATTGAAATTATTTTTCTATATGTTTTAAATATTCCGAGTTGAATTTTAGATGGAATTTAGAATTATTTGTAATTATTTTACAATTTCTAAATCTAATTTTCTCACACTATGCTGAAACCACCTATCCAAAGATATGTGTTCTTGTATTATTAATTCTATAAACTACTACTTTAATTAAGAATTGTTAATTTTCAAAAGTTTGTTTGTAAGTTTATCAAATATTTTGTGTTATTTTAATACTTCGAAGAAAACAATAAAGAAATAAAGGAATAAAAGTCTTATACGCATCTTAAAACATTAAAAGCTTCTTAATATTCTATTAAATTCTTTAGAACGGAACTTGCATATGTCAAATATTTATTTAAAATTCGAAAATAAAAAAAAGTATTATTATCCCTTAGAACTACTCAAATCATTTCTTAGAGCTTCTTTTCTAAATAATCTCAAGTGAATAGATATAGATTTTATTTTTTCTAACCATCCATTTACTTTTAAAATCCCGTTAAAGTACCACTTGTTTTCAAACTCTTGCTCAAAGACTAAACAGAGGGTTTCCCTCAGGATTTGTTTTTATTATTTTTACTAAAAATAGGCTTACCATTTAGAAACATAAAGCCTTCTTTATATGTATCGGAAAGCCACAAAAGTACAAACACTTAAACATGATTTACGTTTTTAAGTATTTAAGAGAAATACGAATATTTTACGGAATAATGTATTTTTCAATAGACCATTTTGAAAAAGGATTAGTTATTGATGGAAAGAAATAATTCTGAAGGGAAGAAAAAGGTTTTTTTTTTTTTTTTTTTTTTTTTTTTGTGGTTGTAAATTCATTGTGATTTTATAACAACAAATTAATTTAACTCTATGCCTAAAAAAGTAGTAAATGTAAAGTTGATGGTTATTAATTTATTTCCATTAGATTCTAAAAGAGTAAAAGATAAGTATGGAAAATGGAAATATTTATCTCCTTAAACGATTATAGAAAAATATTTGTATTCAAACATAGAAACAATTCGTATTGCATAAATAAATAATATAATTCATTAACCCAGCGTTTCTCAAACTGTGATGCACGCTCCCCTAAGGAGTACAATAACCCTGTAATAGGGAGAGGGGGGGCGAGCTTATTGAAAATTCGAAAATGAAAGATTTAAAATAAGTATCAATTTACTGAAAGGAAGTAAAACAAAATACATTGTGATATAATAAAAATTAAATACACATTTACACTGATAAAATGCACTTATAAATATATCAGCACTTTACAACGTTCTTGATAGATAATTTAGCCATATGAAGTTAAATAAAGTTTAATAATTACTAGTGCTTCTTATGGATTTTTCATGTACAAAATTTAATATTTATCTTGGTAGTTTGTATGGCTTATAATTAAAGTCATATTGTAGTTTCAACGTCAAAGTACTATTTTATATTGAATTCAATACATTATTTTTGTATTAGGGTGGAGGGGCTATGTGAAAATTATGATTGAAAATAGGTCACATATATTGAAAGTTTGAGAAGCACTGCATTAATCGTTTGCCAGTTTCACCCGTACACCTATCTGGCACTGTGCACAGGTCTCTGCTGCTGTGACCGTCCGCCGTACGGGCATACTTTTATCTGTGTCTTTTGCTCTGTTTCACCTGTATCTTTTCAATTTTTAATATCAAATTGGAAGTATAGATAGGGATGGTTGTCTAATAAAAGAGATTAAATAAATGCAATAAAAAAGTTGTAAGGTAATAGTACTTTTTTATACTTACAGCCCTAGGTGTAGCTTCACTGTTCCATGGGGTTAAGAGAAGTTCTAATTAAATTTTCCCACATTGGAACTACAGAGATTAAAATTGCTAGGCATGTTTCTTTTAATGGAGTTAAGACTTGCTACAAGAAAGGTTATGTGAAAGTTGACCCCCAAGGTAGCGTTATGGGGGTTAAAAGGCGTTACATTTAAAAGCTCTCATTTTTAACTACTAGATCTACAGGATTGAAATTATTTTGGCATGGTTTTTTCATGGAATATAGATTCGCTACAAAAGGGAATTTTCAAAAATCGACCTCAAGAGACGTTACGAAAGATTGAGGGAAAATATAAATAAATATTCCAGTTTTGGAACTATTAGACCTACAGACCTGAAATTGAGTAGGCATGTCCTTTTCATTGAGTAGATATCCGCTACGAGCGAGTTTTGTGAGAATCGGCCCACAAAGGGGAGAGAGATTACGAAGGGTTAAGGAGCATTATAGATAAATCTTCACGTTTTGGAATTATTAGACCAACAGATTTGAAATATGGTAGGCATATCAGTTTCATGGAGTAGAGAGCTACAGTAAAAGGTGGTTTGCTGAAATCAACCCTTCAAAGGGGTTTTGCGAGGGGTTAAAGTTAGTTAGAGATAAAAATTAATATTATTGAACAATTAGACTTGATATCTAGCAGGCGTGCTCCTTTCATGGATAGATTTCCTTTAAGAAGTTTTTTGAATAAGCATTATTTATCTAAAAATTAAATCAGAGGCTCAGTGAATTTTTCAGTTAATTCCTAAGAATCAATAAAAATGTTTGATTCCGTATTCGATCAATAACGCTGCAGATAAGTTCTGGAACAAGACTTTAAAACGTAGAAAGGGGAAAATAAAAAAATTTTTTAAAAAAACATGAAAATATCCTATAACCAAAGGTAACATTTTTTGAATAACCTGAAAAAAAAATTGCCATTAATGTTACTCGTATCATTCTTTTATTATAAATGATTAAAGGAAAAATCCGTACAATTTTCTTCGAAGTAAAATATTTTTAAGCGAATAAGAAATATCACGTTTGCATCTGTTAATCTAAAGTAGAGGTAAAATAATCTACTTCTTAATATTCAACTTCATTTTTCGAAAGATGTCGACTCAATTTATTACCATGTGACAAATGATCCCACTGTAAAATTTATGTCCTCTTACTACTAATAAGAACACTCAAAATTTTTAAGTGGTATATTTAAGTAGAATATTCTGATATTTTATAATGTTCTTATTACGTCAAATTATCCTTATTTTTCAAAGCAGTTATATAACTTAGAGTAATAATTGTAAGTCAAAAATGCACAAATTATTATAAATCTCAATGAAGAAATACAAGACTTACCATTGCTGCCATTCAAGCTCGTAGTGCTGGCATGCATTGATATCTGTTTACTTTTACCCTTGTTGTTAAGGGCGTATGCAACGAGAACAAATGATTCCTTGGGAGGTAATGAACAAATAGAGAAAACCGGTGCATTGTGAGCGGTCACGTTGGCAATGAATTTGTCTGAATCTGTTCCAAAAACTTCCAGTTGGAAGAGTTGCTGCAGTCCTCCATCGTGCCCTCTTTCACATTCTAAGTATATACAGTGGTAAGTACGATTTGTTATGATACAATTCTTAGGCTCTTCGGGTGGACCTATTAAAAAAACAAGTAATATAAAAAAAATTAAGTCAATTGCTACTTAAATCAACAAAGAAAATTTTTTATCTTAGCTATTTTTTATTAAATAGTTACAACTAATATAAATATATATACACATAGCACAGAATCACAACATTAAGTGGCAATTAATTTTTATTAATTATCATTACAGTATCGTATTGTCATCCAAAACAATCGTGTATGTAAAATTTCAGTTTAACTGAATGCTTTAAAACGTGAGAAAAAAAAACCTTTTCAAGTTTTGACACAAGTCGCCAAAAGGGTCACTCAGTCACCAAAAATGATGCCAACGTGGCTGTATTTGTAATTTTTTTAAATAATTAGTTTTAATCAATTAATTGTATTAATTATAATTAAATTATTATACTGTCATCCAAAATAATCATGCATATAAAATTTCAGCTCCACTGAACGCTTTAAAATGTATTTTACTAACGATTGAAAATCCCACCAATAAATAAATAAATATATAAAGAGTGTGAGCTAATAGTAGGAGTTGAAGAATGAAATTCATCTACTGTGAGGAAGTAAGTAGAATAACAAGATTAACAACAAGATAAACAACTTAATATTATCTCTGTATTAAGTCCTGAAGTTTTTTCTAACTAGAGCTCCAAAATATTCTTAAATTTTTTTTATAAGAAAAAATAACTCATTTTGTAGTCAGTCTTGTTAATGATGACTTTAACTATCCTTTCAGTTTTGAATGGTCACTCTTTTCCAAACGTATGTCTTAGAGTTCCTATTATAAACTACTATTACTCAGTATAAATATCTTGGTTTTAAAAAAGAATCTCAAAAATTTTATTTTACATGTTGCAGTTTTCTTCTATCAATGTGTTTTATCTTATTCATAACATCGCACTTAATTTTTAAAATACAATTCTTACAATTTAATGAGAAAAGAATTTTATGAGAATATAAGTGATTGTGTTAATGTAAAATAAATTAAGAATTGCCTAGTCTTAAGAAATAGATTTAAATAGTAATTACCACGTTATCTGATTTTATGGTGCTTTTTTCTATATAACATAAAAATAACTGGGGACATATGCATTGTATACATTATAAAGAAATAATTATTGTTTTTATACATTTTGTTTAAAAACAAATGCATTTTTATCATGTAAGGTAATTGAAAAAAATTTAATTATGTATTTAAATGGATCTCTTACTACTATGTAATGTTTGACTGTTCTGTAATAACTAGTGTTTTTTTTTAAAAAAAGGACTTTTGTGAGTTTTTATGCTTATGTACTGCTATTATTTTTATATTATATTGATAATTGTTTCCTCAGATAACACAAACACAAATATACACGATCATGTTGTGACGTCTGCGCATTAGCAGAACTCTCCCCAGCAATGATGGTCAAAGTTGACGTATGAGGGATAAAGTTGACCACCAGATGGGACACTGTATTACCCCTTCAAAAAAAAAAAGAAGAAAAAAAAGATCGGCTATTCTTTCTTATACCTAGGGCATAGCAAGCGAGATCGTATGTGATCTGTTTTGGTAAATGGCTTTGAAGTCGCCATACCCTATCTTTTGCCGACATACAGGTGATCGTTAGTCACAACGCTGTATAGGAAGGAATCGGAGAACAGCCTCATTTGTGCTGGGGTCCCCTTGCACATCTTAGCAACAGACAGCATGAATGCATATTGGTGCCGGCCGGTCGAGACAAAGACACACCCTCAGTAAAGAGGTGACAAGACAAATTATACTCTCCAGATGGTGAAGATGATGCCGTTTCGTAGAAGGGATCAGACTTGAACGGCTTATTGTCCCCACGAACCAATGCAGTAGGACTACAGTGAAGAGAGACGGGTGCATATCTGTTACACAGTGCAATAAAAGGGGACCCGCTTATGTAATCAAAAGGTGAGTTCGGAAGTTTACGTGACTCTCGATGTATTGCCTTTTACGATATAACTTTGCTCTCAAGTTTTGTGCTTTTTGTATACTCTCGGTTGAGTTTGTGGGGGCAGCCACGCTCAAGGACCTATGGAGATGAACTTTACCAACTGATAAACTTTGCCGAATGGTGAAATATGGAATGTCGCAGTAAGCGGTGCAATGCCTGGCATTGAAACAGAACTTTTCTTTCGTGAAACAAACGTAACTAAGACGTATTAATACTGAATCTATCGTTTTATTATTTCCCCTAGAATAACTGTCTTTTTTCTCTAGATATGTGACCTCTGACACTACCTAGTTACGAAATAAAGAAACGGGGTATATATTGTGTATATATATAGTCTAATATATATATATATATATATATATATATATATGTAGGAATGGATTTGCACGTTATCTCATATCCTTCCTATATTCCCTTAATGACGTATAACCAAGAGAGCGCCACCTAGAGGACAAGGCAGTTCGAGGATAAAGAGACGACAGACGAATAGCGCGATTGCGCGGGAAGACAGAGAGAGAGAGACGACGCAGACGGGACGAGCCGAAGGAACGAAGGCGCAGCGACGAGACGGCTGGTGGAATCCAACCACCCAATAATTTTTACTAAATTTTAGCTCTCCCTTGTAGATAATTCCCCTAAATAAATGCATACTTAATTCAATCTGGTCGTTGTCACTCTCTATATTGGGGCTTGGCCTTTCCCTTAACTTAAAATCCCCTAGAAAACCGAAGGAAGAAAAAAGAAAGAAAAAAAAGGACGATGCAAGAAAAGTGAATCTTTTCAACGTGTTTTATGTGATTTGACAATTTTCTTCAATTTAATGTGCATTTCAACGTGTTTTATGTAATTTGAAGAATTTCTTCTATTTAATGTGCATTTCAACGTGTTTTATGTGATTTGACGCTTTCCTTCCATTTCAAGTGTTGTGTGAAATTTCAAGAGGGAAATTCATGATTGTGAAGAAATTTATTCGATAATTCTGCCGGCATCGAGATTTTCTTCAACACTATTATACAATTTATGAAAGTATCGTAATATTAAACAAACAAGACGTTGTGTGCAAAGGCTTACCGTGAGTTTTTATTTCCATTATTTTTTTACAAACTCTCACACGGGGGATTGTGAAAATATATTTTGAAACTGCTAATGACTGTGATACAATATTTTTTTTAAACTTGTACTACTGCTACTAGTGACATTTTATTCTAGACTGTTATCCTTTCATAGCGTATTAATTTGTTTTTCTATGTTGAATTATTCTACTCATATATTATTTTAAGTGATCAGCAAATATTTGTATATTTTACGTATTTTAGTTTTATTTGAGTGATTTATTGTCTTATTTAACACTGAATGATATCCCAGTTATTGCGCAAGCATTGAAATTTGGCAATACTCAAAATGTAAAATTATTGTATTCTGTTATATTAAACAATCACCCATTCAATAGGACCTCTAAAGAACAATTGCGAAATTTTACGGGTTTCGCACCAGATTTTGATATGGAGGACTACTCCGCCATTATTTAAAAAAAAATAAACCTACCTGATTTAATCTGTTTAGCTAATTTTTTACAACTAGAAACAAATGGAACTGCCGAAGAACTTTGTAATAATATTTTGCCTTCACTAGCTGATTTATCCACTTTTCATACTAAACTAAATACACGAGGTGTAGAAGAATACCCCCCGCGGGTTGCAGAAAGCTCCTTTGCTTTCCCCCCACTTTCTACAGACAGGAAATCGGCTGACGCCTCCATTTCGCAAAACGATCTATCGTGGCTTTTTGTTAAAGACTTACTCCAAAATCTTCGTTCTTTCAGTGCAGATGACTCATACACAATTGAACATTTTTTTTTTCTGATGTGGAAGAAAATTTAACGTTTTGCCCAATAATCGAACAACAAAAAATTATTTTTGTAAAACTGCTTTTGACAGGAACTGCAAAATTATTTATTCAATCTCAGCGCGGTATAAACTCTTACAGTTTTATAAAAACACTTCTTATTCAGGAATTTGGAAAAAAAATAATAAATCAAGCTCAATTGCATAGGGAATTACAAAATAGGAAAATGCGGCCTAATGAAACGGTATTCCAATATTTAGTCGCTATTCGGGAATTAGCGAATCTCTCTCTCGAGGTCAGGGATTTCTCGACGACACTTCAATTATGGAGTATTGTATTAATGGAATCTCCCCGGATTCTCCTTCAAATAAGCTAATATTATATGGATGTACAACAATTCAGGAATTTAAAGAAAAATTAGGAATTTATAACAAGATATTTCAAAATAAAAGCAAAAATCGCTCTTCTTATGATACGTCGAGTAATCCAAACTTTAGTAGCCACCGCCGTGATGTTGAAAGTACATTTCATAACCATCGATATGATAGATATCCAAAATTCAATGCAACAAAGCCTAATTCAAAATTTGAGAATAATAATTTTAGAGATAGGAATCACGTAACTTGTTTTAATTGTTCGGGATACGGTCACATTTCTACATTTTGCCCAGATAAATATCGTTGTCCAAAGTGTATAATATGCGAAAATTTTGGCCATAAATCTGATGCTTGTCCTCAAAAAAATATCCCTTCTTCTAATAATGTCGATGAAATTACCCCATTAACTACTATGTGTAAAGAAGTTAAAATTTTATCTAAAAAAATATTACATTTAGTTGATACCGGAAGTCAAGTAACCTTAATGAAAGAAAGTGTATGTGGAATCAATTAGGCTCTCCTTCTTTAATAAATAGTGGTAATATACTAACCAGTTTTGGCCTTTCAAAAATTCATGTAATTGGTTCATTCAACTCAACTGTTACAATTGACAACCAATACTTTCCTGTTAAAATTAATGTTGTCCCCAACCACTCAATGAACTTTGATATTATTATTGGTTGTATAATCTAATCAAACAAGCAAATTTTTGGCTATCACACCTGATAGTGTTATTTTTTCTAAGCCACAAATCGAAATGTCTGACGCTTCACCAGAAACATTTGTTTTCGCAATTACTGAAGACATTCCTCAAATTTGATATTGGCCTTGAAATTCCAAAACAAACTCGTAACGATGTTGAGGCATTATTCGTATCTTATAGGCCGAATAAAATTAAAACGACGGATATTGCGTTAAGCATTACCGTGACGGACGACAAGCCAATTTATCATTCTCCAAGACGGTTACCTTTTACTGAACGTGATATAGTAGATAAACAAATAGATGAATGGACACAAAATGGTATTATTGAACCATGTTCATGTGATTATGCCAGCCAAGTCCTGATAGTCCGCAAAAAAGACGGCAGTCCACGAGTCTGCATTGACTTTCGAAAATTAAATCGTGTGTTAGTTAAGGATCACTATCCTCTGCCCCTCATTGAGGATATTTTAGATAAACTTCAGGATACTAGAGTTTTCAGTACCATTGATTTACGTAATGGCTTTTTCCATGTGCCTGAAAACAAACAGAGTCGCCCATATACCTCCTTTGTAACACAAAATGGTCAATTTCAGTTCCTTAAAATGCCTTTCGGACTCTCTACATGCCCTTCAACGTTTCAACGTTTTATCAATACAGTTTTTCGTGACTTAATTGTTCAAGAAATTGTTCTCCCTTACATGGATGATATAGTTATCCTTATTAAAAATGTATCTGAGGCTATTGATAGACTCAAAAAGTTCTTAAAGTGTCCAGTGATTACGGACTAGAAATAAATTTTGGTAAATGTCAATTTCTGCATAGGAAAATTGAATTTTCAGGCCATATTATTGAAAACAATAAACTTTTCCCTTCCCCTTCTAAAACTAAATCAGTTGTCTATTACCCCGAACCAAAAACAACTAAAGAAGTTCAACACTTTTTAGGCCTCACTGGTTATTTTCGTAAATTTATCCCTGCTTATTCTGTAATTGCTAAGCCACTTAGTGACCTTTTACGTAAAGATACTCCTTTCAATTTTGATGTAAAACAAAAAGCTTCCTTTGACGAGTTAAAACGTTTGCTCTGTCAGAAACCTGTCTTAGGTATATATCGGCAAAATTGTGAAACTGAAATACATACTGTTGCGTCAATCGACGGACTTGCTGCTGTTTTATTACAAAGATCCTCTGATGATAATTCCCTACATCCTATATATTACATGTCTAGAAAAACGTCCGAAACCGAGAGAAAATATACCAGCTATACGAACTCGAAGTTTTAGCAATCATAGAAGCTGTCAAAAAATTTAAAGTGTACATTTTAGGAATGCCTTTTAAAATAATTACTGATTGTAATGCATTTACAAAATATATGAGTAAGAAAGATCTAAACACACAAATCGCGCGTTGGTCTCTGAATATACAAGATTATGATTACACCATTTTACATCGCTCTGGCTCACAAATGGCCCATTTTGACGCTTTAAGGTCTTAACAAAGCATTGTACTGATTCTATTGTGCATAGGATAAAAGAATCTCAAGAACTCGACCCACATATTCTTTCCATAAAAACTCTTCAAAATGGTCCATATGATAAATATTATATTAAAAATAATATATTATATAAATTTATTGACGGTGCCGATGTCCTTATTATTCCCGACGAGATGCAGCATCTCTTTATCAAAAATGCTCACGACAAAGGACATTTTTCAGTTAAAAGAACTCTAGAACATATAAAAAATAATTATTTTATACCACAACTTCAATCCAAAATTGAAAAATATATTTCTAATTGTGTAACATGTATATTGAAAAAAAATAATCTGGTAAACAAGAAGGATTTCTCCATCCTCTTGTCAAAGATGATATACCTCTAAATACATACCATATTGATCATCTTGGTCCTTTAGCAACATCGCATAAAAACTACAAATTCATTTTAGCTGTCATTGACTCTTTCACCAAATTTGTTTGGTTATACCCCACTAAAACTACCTCTACTTCTGAGGTAATAAAAAAATTAGACATCCAAAAAACTACATTTGAAAATCCTCGTTTTCTTATCTCTGATCATGGAACTACATTCACTTCCGACGAATTCCACACTTATTGTTCCGAACAAAATATTTCACATCATCATATTACTACAGGTTTGCCACGTGCAAATGTGTGTGGTCAAGTAGAACGCATTAATCGAACAATTATTTCTGTCTTATCTAAGATGTCAGAAGAGGATCCCACGAAATGGTTCAAACATGTTCCTTTACTACTAGAAGTATTAAACTCAACATTCCAACGAAGCATTAACACCACTCCTTTTGAATTACTCTTTGGAACACAAATCAATAACAAGATTGATTTGCGCATTCAACAATTAATCGACGAACAGCTACAACTTGAATTTAATGAAAACAGAGAACTCCTACGTAAAGCGGCAAAAGCGCAAATAATTAAAGTGCAAAATGAAAACAAAAAGTCATAAACTTCGACGAAAATCTCCTTGTTTATATAGTGTTGAGGACTTAGTTGCTATTAACCCGCGATCACTCGCGCGGGGTGTTCTGTACACCCCAGCAACAAGAAAATCCTCCCAGGATTCTAAAAAGAATGCGCAGAACCACAATTTTTTCTGTAGCTGCACATTTTAGGTCATTGAACCTTCAGGCCTGATGCAATCCCTCTTTCTCGAACGATTGGAATGTATCTGGGGAGTTATTGGAGTTTATCTGTGGGGGCTGAGAACTTCCGAGAGAAGTTGAGCATTTGTATACAGTCTGCTCTGAATGTTTGGAAAATGATTAAAATATTATTTTTCTACTTTCTGCTATAATTATCTCATTAATTATTAAGTAAATTTATTACTGGTATATACGTTTTACTGGTTTATGAAAAAATATAAAATTGTGTGTTTTAAAACGAAAATTTTGTATGTTTAGTTTAAATTAATGTTAGTCTCATTTGTATGCAATAAATTTAATAATTTTATTTGTAGAACACAAAAAACATCTTGTACTTTATAAATATGTATCATAATGACTTAATTTTATTTTCATAATTAAAATACACGTGTTAAAAGTTTGGGGTGTTATCTACACCCCGCGAGTAACGGCGGTAGTAAAAACAGGCGCGAATGACCGCGGGTTAAAAGAACGCAACACGGGCCTGGACAAAAACTCTGCAATAAATTTATCGGTCCATATAAAATTACTCAGGTAAAGCTTAACGATACCCACAACGTCGAAAAATGTGGAAATTTTGATGGCCCAACCAAAACAGGTACTTGTGACGAATACTTGAAACCATGGACACACATATGAATGTTACATTACAAACGAAAACTTTTACATCTTTTTTTTGACATTATCACCATACTCATGATTGCTTTGTATTGTTTGTCTTCTTTTCATCTGTATACCTATTTTTTAGTATATATTTATGCTTTATTATTAGTTTTTATTTTCTGATACATATTTGACTGTTTTAATAATTGTTTTATTTGTAAGTTTATTTCCTCTAGCTTTTCAATTTTATTTCATGACATTTTGAAATACATTGTATTTTACATGCGAGGACGCATGCTTGGTCATGATGGCCGATGTAGGAATGGATGTGCACGTTATCATATCCTTCCTATATTCCCTTAATAACGTAAGGCCAAGAGAGCGCCACCTAGCGGACAAGGCGGTTCAAAGATAAAGAGACGACAGACGAATAGCGCGATTGCGCGGGAAGACAGAGAGAGAGATGACGCAGACGGGACGAGTCGATGGAACGAAGGCGCAGCGACGAGAAGTCTGTTGGAATCCAACCACCCGATAACTTTGTACTAAATTTTAGCCCTCCCTTGTAGATAATTCCCCTAAATAAATGCATACTTAATTCAATCTGGTTATTTGTAACTCTCTCTATATATATACTAGCTGGTATACCCGTTCTTCGCACGGGTGAATTGAAAAATTAAGCAATACAGACTGAAGGGTAAAAAAGTTTTTAATGAGTTAATTTTACGGGAATTGTAAATTAAACAAAAAAAAAAAGCTTTAGCATATCTCAGCTGAATAAAAAACCATTTTTGCTAAATTTTAAGTCTGTAGATATAACAGCTGATAAAAAAGACTTTTTTAAAATTTATAACGCCCCGTAACTCTTGTGGGTCGATTTTTGAAAACACCTTCCTTCTGCTCAGCAAAAATAACACATTGTTACAAATTTTGTGTAATAAATGCTTAAAATAGTGTAAATAATTCTTATCTCGATGTGTAATACGTTAATATTAAATCTCTCTATATACAATATTGAATATGTTGAAAAATCTTTTTATATACAATATTCAATTTAATGAACAATCTCTCTAAAAGAATAATAATAATAAAAAATCTCAATTTGAATCGGATGTTGTGCATTATTTTATTGGTTTTAATTTGTTTTCACGGAACCGTATTTTTTTTCTAAAATAAAAGTAGCCTAAGTTACTCCTAGTAACATCGGCTATCTGCCAGTGAAAGTTCCGTCAAATTCGGTCTAGCTGTTTCAGAAATTAGCCGGAACAAACAGACAGATGGACAGACAAAAATTTAAAAACTTGATTTTTTTTATATATAAGTACCGTATATACTTTTAAATGCATTTAGTAAAAAGCTGTTAATTTCAAATTACAAATACACTTCAATTCTATTTATTTGTATAGATTAGAAAGATTTGATTTTCTTTTAGGTATAGCTAAAGGGTGTAAGTGCACTTTTTCACCTAAAACGTAATTAAAAATATTTATTTTAAAAACAACTCCCTACGCACTTAACTAAATAAAATAACCTATAAGAATTTATCAATTTCAAAGTAAATAAAAAACATGACTATTTTCATGAAAGAGACCCTAACGATGTTTATCATTGATTTCTAATTATTATTTAAAGGTCTCATCGCTAAAATACAGTGAAAATGTAACGAAATAATTTGAATTAAGAACGGAATGGTAGAAAAATAAAAATACTTTGTGACTCGAGAAACTGCTATTCTTTGATTTCACAGTATAAATATTACGCAATATAAATATTATTCAATTAAATATTATTATATTGTATATATTACATAGGATAAATGAAGCTATTTACAGTTTTGAATAAACTTACTTAATTTAAGGGTGTAAGAGTGCACTTTTTCACCTAAACCGTAATTAAAAATACTTATTTAAGAAACAGCTACCTACGTACTTGACTAAATAAAACAACCTTTTGGCTCTGCTATCACCACCTCCATCGCACACTTACACTTGTACAATCACTCTTGCAAGACAAACATTTATTATGACTGCCTTGTGTGTGCAGTGTTTGGCAATGAAATAAATATTAGAGGTATAAAATTGGCTTACCTCTATTTAAATGCGGAGCCTTGTGAGAAGTCAAATGACATAAAACCCAAAAACTTCCTGATTTAAGTTTAAATGCTGTCTACGTTACAGAAAATTTGATGTTCCTCAGTGTTCTTGAGAGAGAATGAATTCATTGAAATGATGATAAACGTTGAATGCAACAGTTCAAAACAGGTCTTAGTAACAGTAGTGTGAAACGAATTTGCAATCGGGGGGGGGGCCCCCGGGACCTTTGACACTGTCGATGGGGTGAGGACTGGGTAGGGTGAAACCAACCCTCAAGCAAGGGGTAAGAGGAATGCATAACCTTTGACACTGTCGATGGTGTGAGAACTTAAAATCATTAAGATCAGACACACACACATGAATGGGAAATATCGCGAGTGTCAGTAACCTAATCAAACAAAAAAAGTTTGATATAACTACTAGAAGCGTTGAGACAGAACGCTCGCAAAATAAAACAATCCCTATTGAATAAAAATTATCCCTACTGAATAAAAATAATCCCTATTGAATAAAAATAATATCTATTGAATAAAAATAATATCTATTGAATAAAAATAATATCTATTGAATAAAAATAAT
>BMAV01014834.1:197079-217225 GCA_019973955.1 Trichonephila inaurata madagascariensis
TTACTTTTTTGACCTACAATAGTGTGTAGCCAGATAGATCGGTCTGACTACTATCAACTGAAAAATAAAGATTACTGAAATATAACGATTTTAAAAAAGTCAGGATAAATTACAATATTTTAAAGTCTATTAAAACTTATATTACAGGAGGGGATACTTTTTTTAAAAATATTTTCGATTGATTATAAATGATGGACGTTGCTAAAGAAGTAAATGACTGAGTTTTATGGACAGCTCACATGGTGGGAGAATTACTATTTATTTTTTATTCTGAATTTCTCTTAAACATCAATCATTTAAGTTTTACTTAAAAATTTTTTTGAACTGTTTCGAATAAATTAATGTTAATTTAAACTAAATGCTCTCACATTTTAGACGTATAAGTGAAAACTAAGACACGGACTGGTTTGAAAATCAGAATATGGATGAGTAATTTGTTATTTCTGATTAACATAGTATGTCTTGAAGTTAGAGATATAGTCAGTGATTTAAAAATGGGCCTTTATTTTGGATACATTCTCAGATCTATTTTCAAAACAATTAACCAGTTTTCTAATTATGGTAATTTTCTATTTAATGCGTGTAGTAAAATTTTAGAAAATCAGTGCCCATTAATTCTTTTTTAAAAGAAATATTGCTTTTAGCATTTATGTTCCTTATTTACACAATGTCGAGATGTTAACTAGAGGAAAATTATTGCAAGTTTTAGTTATTTTTTAGAAAATTATATCATTAAAATTTCTACCTATTTTTTTTGTTGGTAAATTGATCTTTGACATGGACTTTAACTACAGATATTTTCTTTTGATAATTCAGTAGTAACACTTCTTTTCCTTCACTTATTTATTGTTTTCCGTAATAGAACTTTGGATAATAAAATGATCTCTCTTTTATATTTAAGAAAGCATACATCATCTTATTTACGTCTTCTTACCATAAAAGAACCCTGTGAAGTTAAAAATTGGAAGAATAGCATTATTACCTTAGCATAAAACATTCTTGTACATACAAATTGTTTGAAACTTATTCAAGGTTATACTGTAGTCTGAATACGACAATGAATGTTTCCATTAATATTACGTGATGATTTTCAATATTTTTCTCTGTACCTCAATTAACTCTAAGCCATTTTTGTATTGAAGCAACTGAATGCATCCGTTTTTAGGGCTGTCATCAAAACTATCGTTCGTAAAATGAGTTTGATTTTAGTTAGTGAATTTCTAAAAAAAAATTGACACTTTTTAATTAAATATAACAAACTTCTTTTTCAATAGAATTTAGAAACTTTTAATTGAAAAAGGGAGAATTTTTTTTCTTTGTCTGTGTGTGTGTGTGTGTGTGTGATTGATAAGTATGCGAAAAATTAATTTACCTTGTGTTTAATTTTCGTACAACTTACTCATAAAAATGTATTAAAAAGCTATGCCTATATGTAAAAATTTCAAGTTATTATGTAGCATTTTCTACAAAACCAACATGCTCATAAACGCCTGAAGATGTGTGCTTATACTTTCAAGAAGAAAATATTTGGTTTTTATTTTTTCTAAAATAAATAAGTATTCTAAGGAATTGGGAGAAAAACATCCAATAGCTATGAATAGAATTTCAAACTTGAAACGAAAAATTAAAATTCCTTAAAAAAAAAAGAGAAAAAAAAAATCTTGCCCTTTTTAAATGTATAAAGGCTGCTCTAAAAACTACTTTTCAATAAACTATAATTAAAAGTAACATTACTTTAAGTAATTAATTTTATTTCATTCTTTTTCAGTATTGCTATCTTCATCTCTCTCTCTCTCTCTCATTTCATTTTTAACACACACATTCACATCACTATTAACACTATATTAATATTGAATTTTGAGTTAAGACGATGTATTTTATTATTTCTTGCAGAGTATTTGAAAGAGAGCTTTTGTACTTTGACCTAAATGATAATAATGTATGTGAATATATTTTATTCTTAGAGTAACTAATTTCCTTCAAAAATGTCACCATTTAAAATATATTTTCAGCTGTTCTCCATAGGCAGTAGGTAATTTATTCTGTAGGTAAAATTTTTAAGAAAAGTATTTTTATGGCGAAGATTTTATGCATTACACCTTTATTAACCGTCATCTCAAAAAACTTAAACAAGCATTTATTATTATTATTATTATTATTATTATTATATTGATAACTTGATTAGAGATTATTTCTCTCAGTTTCGTAATAATCATAAACTACGTTTCTGTTGATACCTGGAAATTCTATTTAAAAAATCAAATCGTATGTATCAAAATGTGTATTACTAGAATTATGATAAACAATTTAACTTTAAAACAAAGTAACATCGTATGAAATTTATTTTTTTTTTTAAAAAATAAACAACATGCACGAGTACGTTCTTCATCTAAAAGACTTGTAGTTGTCTCTAGAATTGTATTAAATTACTGCTATACACTTACAATGAATTTTGAGCAACACCGGTTCACTGAGGGTCTTTCCTTCGCTGTTAATGGCTGCGCACTGATAACGCCCCTTGTGTTCAATAGAAGCGGCTTGAATATTGAGAGTCCTATTCCGAGTATCCCGTCTTGCTGGTGGACCTAAGGATTGGCCATCTTTCAACCACTCCAATTCAGCGATTGGTGGATTGGCGCGTACTACGCATGTCATACTCACGTCAGTGCCTTCCAAGACAGGAACTTGTTTATTTACTTTGACATCGAGTTCTGGAGGAACTAAATTTGAAAAAGGGGGAAAAAAGCGATAAGTATATGTTTGTGTATCATAACGATTTTTAATAATAATGAATGATATAAAGATTTAATTCTTTATTAGTTTATTTATTTTTCATTACATTGCGTTAAAATTTTTTGGATACTTATCTAAATAAATAACTAATACTAAATTAAATTTCGATTCACTTGTACAAAAGGATTTATAATCTAATGTCAATTTTATAGATTACGAGGCAAAGTTTGATACATTATCAACAAAAACTGAAAATTATAGAATGACAAATTTGGTTTTAATTTCTCTATGTATGACATATATGTAAATGGGTTTTTGAGAGATTATTATGCAATTATTTCTTAAATTTTCTTCGCTGCCCAATAGTTTTTTGTAAAAATTACAGTCAGTTCTGCAATATTTCCTTTTCTTCCTTGTTCCCGTAGAAATAGTTTGTAAAAATTAATTTAATATATTAAACTACGCACATGCCAATATTAGTAAATAATATAATAATGCTAAAAACATTTTTCGTTTTATGGATTTTTAGATAAAAAATACAGTTTAATTGAAATGTGTCAATAAACAAAAACGAAAAAAATATCTGTTACCAGAAAAAATAGATATGAATAAATCGGGGTGGGGTAGAAAAGAACAACGCAACATGTCTTTTGATTATAATTGATTGCTGTCCAATTAAAGTACATTGCTGCCTTACTTTGCTTGCCGAAAGTTCTGTCGAACTTTATTAAGCAAATATAAAGAGCTCTTTTAAGTACACGTCTAGTGCATTTTCACTCTTACATTTAGAGTAAAGGTAACTTAATTATTATTATTATATTAGTTTGATTTAAGATTTTACACATAGCATCCTCAAAACATATTTAAGAAAGCAGAATGTACACATACAACTACTTATACGCAAGAATTACATGAAATTCCTTTCAGAATTTAATATTCAGTTTCATTATACTTATTTGAGCATTGTAAAAAAATAAAAATTTGTTTTTTTCCTCTTTTTTTCAAGGAAAAGAAGCCTTTTTTGTTCCAAGTACCATGTTTAACCAACAGATAAATTAAACATGATTACTGTAACAAAATTTTGGAAACTAAAATATTATCTAAATCATGTATTTTGTGCAATGAATCAGTTACGATATTGGATGTCTCATAATTGTTATTTGTATTATTTGCTTGAAGAGAAATTCTTCATTTATTTTGTGAGATACTTTGTTATGTATTAGTTTTTTCAACTTGAGATGCAGTTTATTTTAAATTTTATTTATTTTTTTCCAACATTTCCTTTATAGGCTTTTGGCAAATGTATCAGTTCCGAATTTTTTTCACAGATTAAACTATCACTGAAGCTTGCAACCCCAAGAGATTTGATGGGCCATTGATTCCTTATATTTATGTGACTAGAGAAAAACCGAGAGAAAAATATATGATAAACAAATAAAATATCGGTTTAAGATCACTGACAGCATTGCGAACCGTGATTTTGAAGAATGCGCATATTTTCTTTAAAAATGCTTTTTATGTGTTTTTTTTAATTTTTTTTATATGCAATTTTTTGCGAAACGAGGAAGAAATAATGATGTATTTTCAAAACATTATCATTTTGAGAAAAATGCTTCTATAATTATAACGTTTTGCCTGTAAATGCAAGGATACTTCTCTACAGAACCTGAACTAAGATTTTTGAAAAAAATCAACATTATTTTTAGAATGAATTGAAATGATAACTGGTGATTTTTGTTAAAATTCCTCTTCCCAAATGTTTTAATAAAAGTACAAATCCACTTTTACATTGCATATTTCAAAAATCCTCAACACACAAGTCTTACTCGAGAACAATATTATTATTACTGAAGCATTTTTCATAAAAATTGAATGCTTTGAAAATATGTCACATACTCTTCATTTTTCACCAAAAAATTGAATTTAATTTTTTATAGTAATGATAGTTAAATTTTTACTATGTTTATTGTACTTAAAATTACATTAAATACATTAAAAAAAATAATAAATAAAAAAAAAAACATTGATGCACTTTTATAAAAATTACTGTTTTGAACATAGCCAGTCAACCTTTTTTATATGGGGATCTTAATCGTATAATCAGACAAATGACCTTAAATCATACATTTATATCCCTTAATAAATTATTGATAATTGGAAATAATTTTTGTAACTGAACGTGTGTTATAAATAAATATCAATATTCTTGGACTTGAAAGAAACACGCGAAGAAACTTTACGGCTATTTACAGGGCAATACATGATAAAGGAAGATATTCTGCATTTCCTCCATAATTAACTTACAGTGTATATCCAATACCCATGTATCTTCTAGGACACTGTCCGGCAGTTGGGGATTATCTCCACGACATGATAAGTTTCTTTGATTATCGTGTTTATTCGGATTGAAGATCAAGCTACTGACGGTCAGATTTTCTTCTCTCGCCGTACTTTCGGTTATTCTGGAGGTGACCTTCTCCCCATCCAGCCACCATGATATCTGCGCCGGTGGTCGAGCACCTCTCGCTACGCACACTATCTCAGCTGGATGACCCACGGACAGTGGCCGATACATGCTAGTTATGTGAACATCTGTAGGTTTCACTGAAAAGAGAAGATATATTGTTATTTACTTTGGTAGCAATGATTGCCAGTAGCAAACATGGGAGATTTGTATCTTAATGCGCTTTACTTTCAGTAAATCATTGTAAATAACCCCATTTACCCACAAAAAAATAGTTTTACCTTAATTTCCTTTTACCAAACACATCCACCAAAGTGAAGCCCGTTGTTAATTTTTTAGTTTGTTAAAATGAATAAAGTTAACATACATAAATCCCCAAAATGCTCTACTTTCCTTAAGTTTCTTTTGAGAGGTAAAATGTGAAATAGCATTCGCACACTTAAAAATACATAAGCATCGGAAGAAAAATATGTAATCTTGTGAGATATGCAGCAAAGTACATCTGTGAAAACAAAGTTGAGTTCAAACACACTCTTACTAATAAAAATTTAAGTATCGCTGTAAATGTGATAAAGTTAGGAAAAATTTATTTAGCTTAAATTTCTGACGTAAAGAAAAAAAATCAAGAGCTAAAAAACCATACGATAATTAAAACATTTTGCCTGAACATAAAAATAAGTAAAAATTTACCATTCAAGTTGTAATTTGGCTTAAGACATTTAGAAAAGTTTGAACAATTTTTGGTGTATTATTGTTGACAGAATAATGAAAACCAAACTCACTATCATTCAAATATTTTTTTTAACATAACAGTCGTGTTATAGTAATAACATTTTGATATTCTTCACATTAAAAAAGAAAATGTACTTTTAAATATGTTAAATTTTCTGGTGAATGCTGAGTAACCGTATTTCTAAGAATTATCTTTCAATTTAGATTCTTGCTATTAATTAACGAAGAAATGCTTGTAAAACAAGCGTTTTACTGTAAAAGTGGAACTAATCATTTACACCTGAATAAGCACCTTGTTATCCGCTTTAATTGCGCACGCTTCTTGATCTAAAGTAATTAGAACTACAAGTAAGACTTTTAGATTCTTAAAAGTAATTACCTCTAATTAATGTTCTGCGCCCAATGAGAAATTTACAAATGTAACGCTAAAAGATTTCAACTAATTATCTTACTATAGAAAATCAATATGTCACAAGAAAGATATGCGGGCTTTAAAATAGTCTTCTAAAAGGTCTTATAAAGTGAATTGTATTTTCAGAACTTAATTACACTTTTGTTGGAACTAATGTTTTTATTTAATGTCTAATAATTACGTAAGTTCCAAGTGACTACAGTTATTATAAATATTAAGCTTTAATATTCGAGGAATATTGATTTGTGCAACTTAATGCTTTTAAAATGTCACAAAAATATCATAGAATTTTAAACACAATTTTTCCTTGAATACCTGATTGTTTTATATAAGCACTTCCTTTTTTTTGTATTTTGTCCCATTTGAAGTTGAATGAATTTAATTACGGATATCAAAATATGTAAAATAATAATGATATGAAAGGAATTTGCCTTACATGAGAAAATTGTGTATTAAAGTCAATTGTAAAATAATTTGGGAATTATTCATTTAAAAGATAAAACTTAATTTTATGAAAAAAAAATCAAATTTATATGAAGCATTATTCTATCCTTATTTATAAATTGAAAAATTTGCTCAGCTTTTTTATAAATATATAAATAACTGAAATAACAAAATGTGAACAATGTGTTACGCAGAAACAGAGGCGAATAATTTTCACAAAGCTTTTCTTTCGACATTCTCTAAAAGAAACACTTTTTACGAATTTTTGTTCCATAAATCCTCTTTTCAAGTGGATTTCCAAACGACGTTCTTTCTGCCCTTCAAAATCAACGACCGTGACAAACATAACGGAATATCAGTTATTTGAAAACTCAAAATGCAAGAGTCATACGGAGACATTTTCTTTTAAAGTAATCTCTCGTCATTTTCCTACTGACTTCTTTTTTTTTCTTCTTTTTTTCTCCGGCATTTTTGGGCTAACGGCCCTGGTGCAGTTTTCTTCTTTACGTAAGAATTCTTATAAGACTTGAATATTTGGAATGAGAATATTTCAACTAAAAACTTTTCCTTTTCCCTTTTTTCTGGAAATGCATAGAAAAACTTTTCTATCCATGTAGTCTCAGGTGGAGAAAGTGCCTTTTCGGATTAAAAATCCTAGGGAATTTGAAAAATGTGCTTTTTGATCTCTTTTCTCTCTTTGAGAAATATACTATGGGTCTAACTGCAAAAATCATTTGAGAATTATGTAGTTTTTCTTTCAATATCCATAGAAGAAAAAACTCATGAGTCTATCTGCTACAGAAGCATCAAATACGAAAATGTAATTTGTAGTTCACAACTAAAATCAAGCTATTTGTTTTGTAGTATCTTTTCAAGTGGAGTTGCATGTATTCTTCGAATTGTTTTCCTTCTATAAATTCACATTCTAGAAGTTCGGATACTTATTTATTTAGATCGAAAAATGTCTTTCAGTCTTAGTTTGATTCTATTTATTATAACTTTATTAGAAATGTATACCCCTTTATCTCTTCATATATGCTAACTTCAATAAATCGGCACATTGTATGTTAAAGTATTTCTAGGAATACTTTAAATTAAATATTTCTCAAGGCACTTTTAAAAGTTTTTTTTCGTTATTTATTTTTTACATACATATTTCAATAAAGGAGACCATATAGATATCTTGAATAAAAAAATGAGCTGAAATTTTAATTTCTATTCTCAATGTGAAGAAAAAAATATTCTTTCCATAATAAAAAAATAAAAAGCATAAGTGATGTTATTAAATATTAATAGTGTTTAGTAACTCTTAATACCCAATATCTTACAAGTTATTTTTATCCTTTTATTCATGTAAATAAATGCAGAGAGAAAGTTTGACGTAATCCATCAGGAAGTTTGTTATTATTTTGTAAAAGTTAATTAAATAAGCTACGTAATTCGGCAACTAAATCCTAATTTATATCCGTAACTATTCAGTTTGTGCTTATATTTTTTAAGAAAATTTTAGAAGAAAAACTGAGACATTTTAAATTTTATAATGATGTTTCCAACACATAACCATTTGTAATTATTAGTTTTTTTGTACGTTATAAATTCGATGACGTTGGACGAACACATGAATATTTTAATCTTTATATTTAACTAAAGTAATTGCAAAGTTCCTAGAGTTATTTAGCAAAAAACAGATCTTCTATCTAGATAATTGTTTTTTTTTTCTACGGTTATGATTCGAACAATATTCCAGCACAATTGGAGATCGTACCTTAATAGGAATATTACAAATTTAAAATAGTAATTTTTTACACTGCTACAAAATAATATTTTTAATTATTTACAGGATGTGGATCCAGAAAACGAAAAGCAAAAAAGAAGGGAAAATGTGTTCAAAACAATGATTTGATATTAATTTCTCATTAAAAATAATAACAAATATATACATTAAAAATACTATAAATGTTTCAAGTACCATATGATAAAAATAGTGTTCAAAATATTTGTTTCAGTAAGTTATCTAACTTGATAACTAATTAGTTTTATTTGGTGCTCAACTATTGGAAAAGTATTAAATTAGGTTCAAAGAAGAAGACAAATCAATTTCTTAAAAGTCACAACTGTTGGAATGCTACAAAAAGGGCGATTGGAGTCAGAAATGTCTCTTATATCATACGTAAATTGAGAAAGAGGTACCAAAACATTTGCAACGATCGTCAATGGATTATATTTGTTCAGTTTAGAATAATAATAGTTATGCGACTGGTTCTTTTGCATTAGGCAATGGGACGAGATGAGCCAGACAGCTGTTTCCTGAGTGTGTTGCAAAGTCTATAAAAAGCTTTCTAGAGTGCAAAACATGGTGAGATTTTGACGATTTTCTGAGAGAAGATTTGAGGATCCATAGTTAACGCCGAGCTGTTCAGACGTGTGAGTCTGAGCTCCCAGATATTTTTTGAAGTTCATTTTAGTCTGAGAGAGCACGTAAGGTCCTTGGTAGCCCTTTTAAGGGCTTTTATGATCCAGGGGGTTGCCTCTAGTGGAAGGTGTGTTTTTATTCGCTTGGATTTTTTGCGATTTAAGGAGAAATTATGAGTGACTCGGAGACGGAATTGGACTCGGTATGAGGAGCCTCTTTCAAGTCAAGGTCTTCCAGATCTTCATCCTCAGGAAGCATGACTTCAGATCCTCCTGTCTTATCAAATTGTTAAAGGAAAAAGCAAGCTTTGGACGATATTAGAACTATGGATAAAAATAGTGCTGCTCATTGAACCATCCTAGAAACGAGAAAAAGACTGGACAACCTGAACTCGCCCTGCAGATCCAGAACACCATTGAGTTATACCTGGAGATAAGGAAAAAAATGGTAAGTGAGCTTCGGACTATGCCCCCATGTTTAGACCTTAACTGTACTGACCATACTATTTTAAAACCTAAAGAATCAGATTCAGATATTTCTCTTATTAATGTTAATGATAAAAAACAATCCTATAAACGTAAAAATAAGAAGCAGAATTTGGAAGGTTTTGCCTTTCTCAAGAAAACTATCCGACCTACCACCCCAACGCAAGTACTTCAACCTGTTCCCACGCGGAATAACTTTGAATCGTTAAATCAGGACCCTGAACCGATGGAAGAAGCAACTGTTGAAAAAGTTCAGCCCGCCCCTAGAATCCCACTTCCTATAACCTTAAAAACAGTTAAAAATTACAGAGAGCAATTAAAAAATATTACCGAAAAATTCCCTAACTTAAAAATAAAAACGGCAGGAGAGTACATTAAACTATTCGCTAGCACGGACGAAGAAAACAGAGAGCTAACCCACTTTTTGGAAGCGGATAATAACTATGAATTTTATGCCATACAGCCCAAAGAAAATAAACCAATTAAAGCTGTAATTAAAGGTCTCCCTCGTGTTACCCTACCGGAAGAAATTCAAATAGATTTAGAAGCGCTTGACTACTATATTATTAGCTGTAGCCAATTAATTTCAAAGCGTATCAAACTTGCACTTTCTTTTTTCCTAGTAAATTTACCCAGAAATACATTTAATGCCACCGTCTTTGATATTTCTCATCTTGGACATTTAGAAGTTAAAGTTGAAGGATATTCCATCAGAGGTGTTACCCAATGTTTTAAATGCAACAACTTTTATCACACGGCAGCTAACTGCCACATGAAACCGCGTTGCCTTAAGTGTGGATTGGAACACACTACCAGAGACTGTGAAATCTCTAGTAGAATGAAAATCCTTACTGTATCAATTGCCACGTGTACGGGCATTCTGCCTGTTACACGAAATGCCCTAAATTTCCAAAACCCAAGAAGGGTTCCCCCCTCCTAAACAGGAATAAAAATATTTTCACTAGCAATAAAGTTGTCGAGGGTTTGTTCTTTGCCAACTACACTGCAGGAACTCTGATAAATAATAATGATAACGATCCCCCCTTCCTCAGGTCGAAGGTACCCCTAGTGAAAGTCAAATCTTCTCCCAAACTTCTGCTTCTAATTCTAACGTTCAAAATTCTTCTGAATTTCAAAATATCATGGATATCTTTAAAATATTTGCAAATATCGCTAAACAATTTCCAAAATTACTAAAGATTCCCCCCCGATCTTAATGCAAAAACTGATGTCAAAGAACAAGCGTTTCTAATTTTTGAAGCGCTTATTGATTAATTTATCCCTATTTTTATAACTTAATGTCAATATATTCCTTAATTTTTCCCTTGCTTCTTAATTTTTAACTTTCCTCCAATTCCATATTATGTAGTTTCCACCCTTACTTAATATTATTTCAATTGTATTTCTTCCTTCTGCCGGGTCAGACAGTTTTTAAAGTCCAATAGCTCACGAACCAACTGTATTCAACTGCTGGAACCTCGCCTGCACCCCATTGTCTCCCCTCTCTGCAGCCACACCTCCTACCACTGAACCACGCTCACAGCACAAAGTAAATCAGTTCCAGATAAGAGGCGGAGTGGTGTGTCCACATCACAGCCCTCTTTTTAAAATCGAAGCTCGAAACATGGTGAAATTTGAGCCTTGAACACACCCCACTCCTTGTGAATATTTTCCAGAAAGAGTGATCTATAATCCTGATGTGCAATTGTTTGAGTGTTATTTTGACCTGTATTCAAAATATAGCTCATTTTTTTATGCAACCAAGAGTGTCGAAAGTGAATAGGCATTTAATGGAACTTTATGATTAATAATATATTTTATTGAAAAGTTCATATCACAACAAGACACACATAACTGTGATGAAATGTTTGTACAAATAAGCAAAGTGTGTGTGTCTACAGTATTCATATTTCTTCTCATTCCCAAATGAGGTTCAATGAATGAAACTACATGCGGAAATAAAATTCTGCAAGCACATATCCATCTTTTGAGTGTGCTACCAGTTCACAATCTTTTTTAATGGACGACAAAGTAACAATATATCATTCTGAAATTGCCGAGGAATATTTTGAAAGTGGAGTGGAACGTTTTGAAGTGGTCAATCATACCAAATGACCATCAAGATACACATATATAAATCCGATTGAACATTTTTGTGATGTACTAAGATTGAGGCTTACAGCTTGGCAGTTTTTCTAAGTGAATATTGTTAAGGGATGCTTTTAAAACAAACAATTCAGTAAATACTTGGGAAAAGATACTTGTATATGAAGCGTTGAAATATGATTCGTGTGTATTTGACATCTGTAGAGGAGCAGTGCATTCGAAGAAATGAAAAGCATTGTGACTAAGCATACAGTCAATTATGCACTACAGTGTTCTCCAATTAGTCACCTAAATACGTTATCACCCTCAAAACATCATAGAACGAGCTTAATATGGCGGTGAAGGATTTTTGTATGGCCAGGCATAATATCTGTTCAACGTGCATATTGTCTGATTTTCAGAGGAGTGTCAATTAATGAATAAAGATTAAGAGGATTCTGAAATCACATGTGCAGATGAATACCTTGAATGTGAAAAAATCAAACACTTGCAATATCTAGCAAGATATCAAGACTTAAATAAGACTAGCTTCATGGCCCGGCGTTGCACGGGATTTCTCTATTTTTATAAATTTTCCCTTCCCTTCACAAAATCAGTACTTCTAATACTCTTTTTCAAAATGACTTCCACCTCCGTCCTCCGCTTATCCCGGCATTGCTCGGGATTTTACCGAGTGTATAACTTAAAATTCCCTGTTTCGAAATTTGTTTGCTTCTTTTCTTTGTCAGACAGGTTTATTTCCCCCCGGCGTTACACGAACATTTTTAAATGCATAACATATTGTTATGGAAATTCCCCTTCCCTCCTCGCTATCAGCAGTTCCTAGTATGTGTGTGTGATTTTTATATTAACGTCATTACAAAATTCGTGTGGTATTTTACCACAATTAATTATTACTGCCCTTTTAAAATTTTGGCTACCGCTGAAGACCCGCTGTTGAATCTGTCGAGAGTTTAAACGTCCTAGCGTTGGTGTGGTATGGTAGTTAAGAGAGATGGGTGCCAGCTTAAGTCTCATCCTCGTCACTTGACAATGGTTCAATTTCAGCGTCAGAATCTACCAAGTAACATACAGGAAATCGAAAACGTTCTAAAGAAGATGACACAGAATATTACTCTTCAGTTGATTTAGATTCTCATTCATAGTTTGAAACAGCACTGTTATACATTTACTGTAGCGAGAGCTCCTGATCTATTTTCAAGCAAATTCAACATTTTTTTAAAATTTTTATTTTTCATTTTTATTTATTTATTTATTATTTGTAGAAGAAGAATGAACGTCTGGCTTTTCTTCACTTCGTGTCATTGGCATAACTAAAGCGTTTGGATTTATTTTTATGTTCCGTTTGGTAGTAATATACGTATATCTAGTTATGCCAAGCACCATCACATTTCATTTTTTTTCCACACGCTACTTTTTAAACAAATATACATTATTCTTTACATTTAGATATACTTAACTTAACTCAGTGGTTCAACAGCCCATGTGGACTAAGGTCTAATGTGCGCAACTCAGTATACGCGACCTTGGGCCCTGAGGTGCATGACCAGATGTTCCGGTCAGGTGGTCAATCTGATGCGAAGCTCCCAGTGTTAAGTTACCAAGCAAGCTTGGTACTCATTTATCTACCCAATGAAAGGATTAAAGGCTGAGTCAACCTTGCCTAGCCCGGGTTTTGAACTTCGGATCTGAGGTGTGGAAGCACTATGCACTACTCACCCACTGGACTTTTAGATATAAACTTATCAAATTAATAGGAAATCTAAATTTTAAATAAAACCCTTTTAATAAAAATAATAGATGTAAGTACAAGAAATAAATTTAGTTTTATGAACAAAATATCCACGTAAAATTAAGTAAATATTTAGTAAAACATTTTTCAAATAAATGTTTCTAAATTATATTCACAAATCCAAAATTTGCTTGCTTGTATTATTGAATAAGACTTTTGATAAATTTTAGAGTGTGTTTGTTAACATTCAACTTTAAAACAACATTAGGGCTGTTGTCAAAAGTCCTAGTAATTTGAATCTTACTCAGATGATGATGATGATACCTGGACTGGTACCTCTGTCCCCAAACTCTTACTTAACGGAACTCAAGGACCTTTAGCCTTGACAGATTTGACGTGCATCAGCTCCTCTGCATGACAGGTCCATAGACCCAAGGTCACGAATCAAAGATCCTGGCCTCAAATCAATGAAATGACTACTCGACTACCATTTCGTTTAGATAAGTGTTTAACATAAAATACATATTCCACGAAAAAAATTGTCCCTGAAATTATTCATCACTTGTATTTTAAAAAAAACATATAGCTTGGCAATTCTATTTTTGAGTATTCCAATTATTAATCCATAACTCTTCCAAAAGTGTAATGGAAACACTGGTAGAAATAGACAATTAGCATGCAATACTTTTACAGTGCTCTTTCATTTAACAAGAAATCAGAGATGTATGTATTGTTCTACACTTTAATATGACATTCATCAAAGTCAAGTAGCTTGCCATTAGTACTAAGTAGTTTGATTGCACTTACGATTCATGTCAATGATGACTGAGCTTGTAACAGGAGCAGATAGGTTTGAATTTGACACTTGACATGTCAGTCGAGTCATTAGGTCGGTTCGCTTGAGGCTTGATAACAGAAGTTCGTTCCGAGCAAATCCTTGTGGAGTGATGTAATAGGAATCGTCAAGCAATTCAGCATCTCTCCACCATCTGACGGCTGGGGAAGGGTCACCTGGAGAACGTAACAGTTAATAATACCGTAAGTACTCAACAATATTACAGAAAACAATTTACACTCAATGTAAACTATAACTAAGCATGAATAGAGAGTGAAAATAACACACCTCACTTTATTATAAGAATACAATAAAGTGATAACTAAGTTCATTTTTTAGTTGTAATATTAAGATATAAATCTAATACACACGTAAAAAATAGATACATTTTTGATAAAATATTTTATATAGAATTAAAAATTACTGATTTGCATGTTATATAAAAATACAATAATGATAATTGAAATTCAAAATATTACTCTATTTTGATTTTATTCTATTCCTACTATTAGCTCACTCTCTCTATATAGTAATTTTGTTCAAATTTTCAATAGTTAATAGAATACTTTCAATTGATCCAATAAGGTTCAAATATTTTTTTTAAACTTGTAGTGGATGACACTTGATATTAATTCAGTTTTTCAAACATCAATTCATTAATTAAATTAATTACCAGTTTTTGACGCCAACTTAGATTCGTCTCCATTGTTGTAATAATGTCTCTGTTAAGACAATGACAAAAGTTGGCTTCCAAAATCGGTTCTTCAGCCAAACTATCCAAACCGAGTGTGCATTATAACAACAATGCAGACAAATCATGTTCTTTTTTCAATTACTACTATTAGTTCCCTCTCTCATTATATATATATATCTTGTTCAAATTTTCAATCGTTAATAAAGTACTTTCTATTCATCCATTCAAAATAGGAATTGACTTAATTTTTTTATATGTTTTCTTTTTCTTTTGTTTTGTTTTTGTATTACTTTTAAGTAGATGTGTGTGTGTGGGAATCTTTACAAGAATAAAATAGTAAAGCTCTAGATACAGCTTTAGAAGGGAAAAAATAACAAGGAAATGCATTTAAAACATAGAAAAAGGTCTTCGATAATAGAAGTAAATCTTACTTTATTTTGTTATATTCTTTGCGCTCAAACTTAAGAGTAAAGTTTAAGTATCTTATATAAGAGTACAATAAAGTGATAAGTAAGTTCATTTTTTAGTTG
Source organism: Trichonephila inaurata madagascariensis (assembly GCA_019973955.1). Lineage (NCBI taxonomy): Eukaryota > Metazoa > Arthropoda > Arachnida > Araneae > Nephilidae > Trichonephila > Trichonephila inaurata. The sequence continues at coordinate 212,660 of BMAV01014834.1, forward strand.
TAATGTTAAAATATAAATGTAACATAAAGCATGAATAAAGTTTGTATGTTTACCCATAGAAATGAAATACAGTGTGAAAACCACTTATCAAGAAACTGAAGGGACTAAAATATTGTTTTCGTATTAAAGGTTATTGCAAAAAGAAAAAGGAAAAAAGAAAAAAATCATATATTAACAAAATTAAGTATTTACAGTTTATATCATTTACATTGATACGTATATACAGATAAATTTTATAAAGATTAATGGGGAAAAAACATTTATAAGAACTTAAAGAAATTTAATACGAAATGTTCAAATTTTTTGAGAATCGAAACATATTGAGTTTTAAGAAAATATAATTTGATATTTTTCTTTAAATTTTTTTAAGCATCAAATTCTCTACAAATTGATTGTTTTCGTCCATCTCATTATTCATTTAGCCATTGGAATGTGTGTCCAAATCACTGCGCATACGTTTCATGATGTTCCTCATTTCGGATGATTTGAGAAAAGGAGCTGCATTATTAATTTTATTTTCATCGTCGGAATTTGCATGAATGGCATTTTTTCAGCGTTTAAGGCGATATGGTACACTAAAAATCATTAAACTATCGATTTTTTTTTATTGGCTTATATGATGCTTTTAATCCTTCTTAATGTGTCTGCAAAATTTCAGCGTTGTATCTATATTTTTTATTCAGTTATTTATCCATTTTTGCTGCATGTCAGTAGACTAAACAAAGCTGCCACGCCCACTTTTCAGATCGTCTGCTAGAAAAGAGCCTGATAAATATGGAACTAATTTTTTTTTTACTCCACGCTGATGAGTGCTTAAACTGAAATGAAAAAATTGTTTTGTTTGATTATATGAGAGTTATTCTACTGCGTTTTCTTTGAAGTTCTGTTCCTACAAATTTAACTATATTTTTGTACTCTGTGTTCTGAAGAGTAAGAAAAGTTGCTTTACGACAAGGAATTTGGTTATTTCTCCAAACGTTAACATGCCTAGGCCTAAAAAACGTACTAAATCTGCCACAACGAAAGCTTTGAAGAGGTGGTTTTCAGATGCTAAGACAAGTTCAGAAGTTTCTCAAAACACTAACTTGAGGTGTGCAAAACTTGAAGAATGCAATAATTTTTCTCGTTTGGATGAAAAATACACTGGTATATCCAGATCTCCAACATACGTCATTATTGATAAAAATGCATTAACAAATCTTTTTAAAAATACTCTATGTAATACTTGCAAAAATGCTCCTTTGCGAGTAAATTTTGGAAGAGCCTATGGATTTTGTGAATATATTAAGGCTTTTAAAATTATGGAAAAAAAGAGTATGAATATTTGTGTACATGTTGTTTATTATAGTAGTATAGAACTGAGCATGAAATAAACTCTAAAATGTGTGTGTAATTTTTTTAAAAATTGTTAAGATAATGTTTTATGAAATATTGACCTTTTTGTTCATATATTCATTATACAAGTATATTCTTTTATTCTTGTAAATTTTTAAAAAAATTTGTGGTAAGCAGTTTGAAACAAACTAATTAACATTACTTAAAAGTTTCAGATTATTGGAGGAATTTTTTATCATGCTATTTAAGAAATGAAAACTTTAAACTCATTTTTCTCCATGTTGAATTTTTGTACATTCACTGTTATTCAAAACCCTAAGGCTTTTTTGAAAATTGAAGTAAGGGTTTGAAACTTTTTATACATGTTCTGAAATGTATGTTTTGTAAAACTGTGCATTGAATTAGCTCTAACATGTTTAGTACTTTTTCTAAAAAATTTCAAAATCAAAATTAATGTTTTTTCGAGAATTTTTGTAAGTTTAACTATAAAAAAATTAATAAAAAATTAAAGAGCAGTAGCAGAAAAAAACCCATGCACAGTTTTATGTAGTATATTATAAGGTACTTGGAAAAAAAATTTTGAAAGAAAAGAAACATATTTAAAAAAGCCTTAGGGGTTTAAAAAATGTTTAAAAAAATTTAAAAACTTTAAATTTTACAAACATTTTGCAACAAATTAAAAATTTTTTGTATGGAATTATTATTAAATATTAACCTTTATAAAATACAATTAAAACCAAATATCAAATATTAAAAATAAAAAAAATTTTGAAGATGGTACCATATCGCCTTAAAAAAACTCCAAAGTTTCTTTATCTGCCTTATTTGGGGCTGCACACACATTGTCATCATCTACTGCAATGAATTCTTCCGATAATACAATCTGGCTAGTGTTTCCCTTATTTTGTTCATGCCCATATGTTAAATATTTTCGTGTTAGGTGATTTTCGTTTCGTGTTAAGAGAAAACAATACATGTAAATACATACAAGTTTGTTGGGACATTGATGTTATTTCATATTAACCGATATGTCGTTTCTAAACGTGTTCAAAATAAACGTATTTCACTGTACTTCTTTTTCATTAAATATTATCATTGCAAAATTTTAAATCTACTAAAAACAAAATATAATATATATATCAAACATAGATCATTAAGAATCTTTTTTAGCTTTGCAATGTGCGTGTGTTTCTCTTTAAATAATGTTGGGATTACTTAAGAAGTATTTTCAATGATGCCAGAAATTCAACATCCTGATGAAGAATGCTTAAAAGAAAAATAAATAAATTTAAACCTTTCATTGACATCGTTACTTATAAACATTAAAGTAAACATTATTTTCATAATGTAAATAAAATCAAACATACATTGTCAAGCAATAATAGAGTAATTGATTTTGACTTCGTTGCTATTGCATTTAAAATAAAGTACTTCCTCGTATTTTGAAAAATTATTGCTCTCATATTTTAAAACATCACAGCATGTATCGTTATGTAATACAGACAAAAGAAAATTGTCAAATATTTGAGGATGATTTTAGTATCAGTTCAGAGCCAATTAGAGCATGCCAAATAGAACATACCAAAGCCAATTAGAATATCAGACAATTAGATTATACTACATGTTGCCAATCAAATTTTTGAAATTATAGATTGATTTATAATTAATATGAATGTACGTTGTGTTGTATTTATGTATATAACACTTTGTCGCATATATTTTGCTTTAAAAAAAAACTGTGACTTTCCAGATTGTTGTGCATATCATAGAGATATTCATAATTTAGGACAGGAGTGGCGAACCTTTATGGATCAACGTGCCATTTTCTCTAAGGATGTGTTCAATGAGATACAGACGTGCCGATAAAAAATTTTGACTTCTGATTATTGAAAACATAACACAAAACTAAATTCTAACAACTCAAGACTCTTTATTACAACGAAAAAAATACATTTTGCACTGTATAGTAGTAAATGTTTTAGTTATATGTAATTCAAATTAAAGTAATATTAGTGTGACTTCTGTTATTGTATATTAGATGGACAAATAACTTATGTTAGGATTACAGGATGTTGTTTTTAGTAGAATGCATTCTGAATTAGAGTCATCTGCCAAACGGTTTCTGAATGAGTCTCCAATGTTCTTCCTCTCTGAAAATAATGACTTGTAGGCATAGGTAGATGAAAATAAGGTTAAAATAGCGTAAGCTAGCTTTTCTGCAAATAGTTAAAAGTGTCTGGAATCGAATTCCATATTTCGAAAATTTCGTTAGTGGCAATTTTACTTATAATGCTCGTTAACCTTTCAGTTTTAGTTCATTCCAACTTTTTCTTCTTATAATATATTTTTGGATCCATATTGAACTAGAATGAAAACAAATCAGTTGCATTAAAAATTCTTCAATTTCCAAATTATCGAATTGGGACGAGTTCAGTTTATCAAATGAAGACACATTAGAGTATATAATAAACTTGAGCATTTCTGACAATTCTTTGAACTGAGAAAATCGCACTGAAAATTTCTTGATTGAAAAATTAATTACGGAAATAAATTCTTCAATAACTTTTTCTCCGTTTGATTTTTCCTGTACATATAATATTTCATTGTAAACTTCATTATTTTGAGAACTAAAATATAAATCATTTCGATCGGTGACGTGCCCAAAATATTGTGTGGCGTGCCATCAATGGCACACGTGCCATGGGTTCTTCATCCCTGATTTAGGAGGTGCAGTGACAAATATATATTATCTCAGTCACTACCGTCTATTGTTCCGGAATAACCAATTGCTTAAGGAACCAAGGTAGAGGGGTACCGGTTGTAGACCCATAACCCCCGTCATTCAGAAATTATTGGTGGCATGAAAGAGACCCACCCAGGAGGCTTACAGTGACGGTTCGGAAGGTGACGGGGATTTTCTGCAAGATCTGCGTTGCGGCTATGCCAACGAAAGAGGCTGCGGGCTAGCCGTACCAGCGTTGTGAACTTGTTCAATAAGATATATAGATCTTTGATAGATTGTGTGGCAGAAGGACCAGATATCTGGAAGATCGTATAACTGTGATATAGACGTGATTTTTTTCTCTAGTGAAAGATAGGTACCATAATAATGGTGTAGTTTTTAATCTAATTTGTAAATGAAATAATAATTTATCATAGCTCTGAAATTATTCTCGCTACCCAGGAATTAAGCAAACTTGGGGGTCACGACGTTACAAGTTACAATACATA